>VVHJ01012772.1:18052-35067 GCA_015107715.1 Tylochromis polylepis
TCTGATTTCTTCTCTCTCTTTTTTTTTTTTTTTTCCCCCAAAGGTCAACTTTGACTTCAGGCGCTAGCAATGAAGGTCAAATGCTTAGCCAACCTAGGTACTCACGGCCCTCAGGGCCTAGTATATTGTTGTGAAGTTTTAGATAATCCATAAAGTTTGTTTTTGTCTGTTTTTTAACTTTAACATTTTCCGTGACCTCGATCCAACTTTTCACCAAAATTGAGTCATCTTGAGCTATCATCACACAAAATTAGAAAATTACATGTTAAAAACTGGATGCTAGACCACTAACAAGCAGAATTGATTACATTCTCCCTCCCTTCAAGGTGAGATTAAATAACCAAAGGGTCTTATTCTCATTTTAAGGTTAAACCCGTTACTTCCAGCACACACGTCTCTGGTGCAGACCACATAGGAAAAACACTTCTGATACCTGAAACGATGATTCAAGGCAGTTAATTGTTGTTTAGTGTACTAAGAACGCCGAGTATCACGTGGAAGGGTTTTTCTTTCGTTATCTGTAAACTAACCAGATAGGTTTTGCTCTCAACTAGCTTTTCTGTCTTCAGGCAATATCAGGACTTCCTGGAGGACCTGGAGGAAGATGAGGCACTGAGGAAGAACGTCAATATCTACAGAGGTGAGCAGCTGATCACCGCAGCACAGACTTACTCCCGCAGCAGCATCCCGAGAGAGATTTCAGAGGCTTTGTTTAGGTTTCTATTGTCAGGTTACGGCTCATTTACCGTCAACGGCTGCTTGAGGTTCTGATGGAAGTTGTGTCACACATTCATTACAGATGATGCACGAGGCACTTAATGAGCAGATGCTGATTTTTCAATTTCAGATGCGTCAAAGATCCCGGTGGAGAGCGATACTGATGATGACGGAGCACCACGCGTTTCCCTGGCAGAGATGCTGGAGGAGCTGAGTCTAACGGATGCCACAGGAGGAGAGGGTGCCGACATGATGACGGACTAACCAGTCGCCGTTCTGCCATTGTGACGCCGACAGCTGATTTATCAAATAAAGGCCTATTTACAGTACAACGGGGCAATTGTGTACCGTGGATTTAGAACTGTCTGCAAATTGAGGACTGATTCAAACACGGACAGATGATATGTTGGAGCAAACAAATCCAGTGGTGTAATGGTTTATCATGATTAAACTGTGAGTCATAATGGCGCTCAGTCATATGAAACACCTGATAATTTAGCTCCACGCTCTCTCAGTGGATTTTTCTCCACTCTGGGTCTTCAGATTTACATTTTCCTGTGTTTATATGATCCTCTTTGTCATATCAGAATAAGAAAATGAAGCGCTTATAGCTTCTTTATTGAAATAAATCCTTACCCACAGTTTACTTAAACGTTTTCTGGTGGTTTAAAGGCTCTTGTTGTGAAGTGCTTTGCTTTATTCATCCACCAGAGGGAGCTTTGTGCTAGAAAAATATGGGAAGTAACTCATTTAAATGAGGCTTGCAGCAAGCTGAGCAAAGTCTGTTAATGGTGTAATTTGGCTACTGTGGGCAAAATGCAAATGCTGTCCGGCTGCAACACCTTCAGCCAGCAAGAGTACAGTCTTTGTGAGGTGAGCTGGAGATATGAAGGAGATTTAAAAACAAAAGTGTAAAAATGGACAGTCTTCCCCTCTCTGTTTAAAGCCTGTCACACCAGCATGTGCTTTAAATGCAATCCATGTAAGTCAGCGCTTATTTGTGCCTTCACAGTTCATTCAAATCCTGCTCTCAAGTCATAAATCTCTGCTTAACCCATTGTGCTGCCGTGTTCCTCACAATTCCTCACTAATACTAGTCAACATGATCTGGTCTAGAGAAGAGAAAAAAAAAGGCCTCTGGTTGGCCAAAGTCTCCAGTCACAGGGTGCATTTTTCGAAACCCAGAAAGAAAAGACAAACATTGCACATCGCAGCATTTTCCAGTGATGTGAAAAACATGTCGCCTGATAACGATGTTCTTTCAAGATCTGAAGTGATGGGACACTGTTTTGGACTATAATGGCACATTTATGACCAGCTCCTAGCTCCAGCTTGCTCAGAAGGTGCAAACATGTAAAGATCCAAACTAATTTTGGATTTCACTGCACATTAAAGCCGACTCTTTTACCAGAAATGCTCTTCAAAACAATTTTTCTCACACGAACACTCAAATTTGAGGCTTTTGGACCAGTACAAATTCAAGACGTTCACATTTTTGGGTTATGTATTATAATGAATGTCAGGCTTGTGGGATTTCAAATGCAAGTATAAAAATGGTGACAAAATGCTTAAATATGAAAGTAAATCAGTTGTTTAGAAGCAGCAAATGAACTAGAACTATAAAAACTTGGAATATATTTAACGGGGATTTATTAAATCCACCTCTGACTTCTTTTTTTTTAATGTGAATGCATTAAAGTGAACCATACTGGAACTGTGGTTAAACATGCCACCATGTTTGCTGGAACAGTCCTGTCCAGCCCGCCAATAGTAAGCTTTATGTAATATAAAACACCAGAGGAATGTGTGTATCACAGGGTGTGTTAGTTTCACATTTTGACTCAGAGAGGGTGGGGGTTGTGGGGGGGGCAGCTCTTGTTTTTCACAAACCTGAGTAGGTTGTTAACGGTAATCAGATCTACTTGGGAAAGCGAATGAAGCGAATCCTCCCCGCTCTTTCTTTCTCTTTTGTGTGTTGGCCTGATTCACCTGTAGTTTCCCTGTTTACAGACTACAAAGTGCTTAAAGGCTAAAGACTGTGAATGTCTGATTTGAATAATGATTTCCCCCGTGCTTGTCGCAGGGCTGCAGCAGTCAGTGGTTTCACTGCTCTTACAGCTCCTTTACAAACATGTGTCCGGTGTGAAGATCAGCGCTGTACCTGACATTTCAGACCATCTCCATCCTCCTGACGCTAACTGCGGGCTTGACGGTGCATCCATGCGTCACCGGTGCGCTGCCCGTGTTTACACATCAATAATGCAGTATAAGAAGTGAGCAGGTCAGCAAAGCTCACAGCTAGGAGATAAGATTTCCCAACTGTATACGTGCTTACAGAAAGACACCCTGCTCTGTGTGTGTGTGTGTGTGTGTGTGTGTGTGTGTGTGTGTGTGTGTGAGAGAGAGAGAGTTTCTTCCACAGGCGTGTCTGAGCTCCTTTGGTTGTCCCGCAGCTGTATGCTGGCTATGAATCCATAGACTGAAATGATCGAGTCCAGAAGGAGATGTGAGGACTCATGATTACATTTGTCTTCAAAACACTTTGGAGAATGTTTAAGGCTGCACACCTAAACGATCCCAGAAACACTCTGTGTGGGTTGCAAAATATAATTAAAGAGGCATTAGGTGTTGTAGTCTGTTATTACTTCATTTAATCTTATCACGGAGAAGAGGATGAAGAGGAGGAGGAGGAGGCTGGTTTGGGAATGCTTTGTGAGCTGCATTCAGCTGAACGTGCATCTTCCCGTTCAGTGTATGATCTCATGTCCCTTTAATATTTTTGTTTCCTCTAATGAAATGCAAACTACAGCATGGCGGGGTTGCGGTACACCAGTGTGGTCTCTGCTTGTTTTTCCATTTTCCATCCTCCTGCTGCTGCTGGTGCTTGCTTGCTGCTGTCTACGTCAGAGGTGGCACTGCGGCGCAGTGTCGGACTGCAGCAGCATGGTGGGACAGAGGCGATGCGACACCGACTGAACAAAGTTTAAAGATGCCGCACAAAGCAGCAGCACACCACACATGGCTGGGATAGAGCTCCGGCCCAGTCGACGACTCTCCCCCTGTGCCTCTTATGCAAGGACTGTTTTCTTTTTCTCTGCGTAAACAAACACCGGCCTGTGCATCGCAGCTCTCGGACACTCCACCTGCGTGATCTGCGAGCCAGGTGAGTCGCGAGTCTAAGCACGGGTGGTGGGTGTGGTGTCATGTGTGTAGCACATATAGGTTGGTGGTAAACTGGTGAAGCAGCTTTTTGGTTTATACAAAGCAGCGGAGCAGCAGCAGTAGCAGCAGTGGGGACTCCACTAGTCTCATCTCAGTATAACGAAGGGATCTCACGTCGGCTGCCGAGGTGAGTGACGGCACAGGCTGAAGTAATGGCTCAAGAGCTAATAAGCGCACACCCCTTCTAATATATAGTTTATACACATGTATTAAAATCTAAATTAACTGAGTAATCATTGCTGTGGGTTGATAATTAACTCTAGTTGCACTTGTTTATGTCATTTGGGCACAATTTATAACTTTTGCGCAAATTCTTACAGGTTTCTGGGTCAAACTTGGCATTTTAAGCAAGGGACCATCCTAACAGTAATGAAAAAAGAAAGGTAACTATCACAGGAAACTACCTCGTGGAGGCTTCAGGACAACAGTCCTGCAGTTATTAGACCCCTTTTTGTAACAAGGAAATTTATTCGATTGCGCACTGTTGATGATAGCGGGCCTGTACTGAAAAGGTGTTGTTTTTCATATCCTAATAAATTGCATGATATTTAAAAGAGTGCACCTGCACTTATAAAGCACCTGCTGGCCCCACCCCCTACCTGTCTAGAAGGATCGATCACTACCTGCCACCGCTTCAACGTATATCATTTATCATATTTGGTAAGCCGTATTCTGGTAACGTCACAGTCTTGGTTTTAAAGCTAAAAAAGTTATTTTTGACCATAAATTTAGGTCGTTGGTCTGCGATGCCGCTTCTTCTTCTGCGGTGGTTAAAAAAACCTTTGGGTTTTTTTGTTTGTTTGTTTTTAATCACGTCTTCCAATTGTTTCTGTTTTTTTTGGTGATTGAGCCATGTGTGAATACGCGGACCGAGAAAATAATAATGACGACTGATTAATGTCACGTGGGAGCCACGGGATAAATTTTATTGGTGTTTCTCCACCCACAAGACTGATCCCTACAGGAGCCTGAGCCTCCGTGTGGCCTGTTTGATTGCTCCCTCGGGGCACCTTTTATTGGTTTTGAGGGCTCCGTGCTCCCCTCAGTCTTCCTTATTAATAAACACACTGCTACAAGGAGTCTTTGTTATTAGTAGTAGTAGTATTATTTCTGTGGTGGTTATACAGTCATCCCCAGGATTGTGATAAACAAACCATACTTTGGTCTTTGACTGGAGAGTAACTATTTTTATATATATAATTTTCACTGTTTTCTTTATTATCCAGGTGGTTTTACAGGCTTCAAAAAGCATGTTTTTCAAGTATTACCACTTTATGCTACTTATTATTTCATAATTTTCAAAGGAAAATGCAGTAGATGAATGTGAACTATAAAAAAAATGTGTAGCTGTGTAACAGTAAAAATTGCACCACCAATGTTTTTTCCAGCTTATGAGTACTTACTACATTTTCTGTTGAGCCTTCTATTTTTTTTTTCTACTACTACCTTCTGCAGGATGAACTTCAAGAACTTGAGGGAGTACCTGGCTTGGTTGTACTACCAGTACCTGCTCATCACCGGCATCTACGTCCTGGAGCCGTGGGAAAAATCCATCTTCAACTCCATCCTCTTCTCTGCCATTGCCATGGTCGTCTACACCTCATACGTCTTTGTACCCATCCATGTGCGCCTGGCGCTGGAGTTTTTCTCAGGGATCTTTGGTGGCCAGCCCGAGAGCACCATGGCACTCATGACCTAAAAGAAACAAAACGAAACATGAAGGTAAAGAGACAGAAAATGTGTGGATGAGCATGAATCCGTAAATAATTTCTTATAACTCAACTCCTTAGATCCTAGAGCACCTTGAGCCCTCCTTTTGCAACATGTTCACCCTAAACCACGGCAATCAGCCACCTCTGTGAATCACGACTGAAAACATGAAGATCTTAATGGAACGATGTGGAAATCAGAGCCTTACTATCTTCTTTACATCCCAAACCCTCCAGCCTTACCCCATGGTATTAGACAGGCAGCAGAACAGTGCTTTCACACACGTCCTGTGAGATATGGTATTTGTCCTGATTGATTTCTTGTTTTTGTTTTTGTTTCTTGTCTTTTTCACCATATGTCCGATTTGAGTGCATACCACATATGTGTTTTGCATGATAGGGTCGTATATGGGCAGTAGATTTGCATGCTCATCTCACCACGAAATACTACTAGACTTGTCTTTCTGTTATGGCCTTTTAAGCTCCAGACTTTAAAGTCACTATTTACAAAAAAGCGGAGTGATCGTTTTATAGTGTCTGATTCCAGTCTGTAAAATTTATGTCTGGCCTTCTCAAGTTACAGCTCACTACAGAGTGAACTGTCACGTTTCAAGTGTTACATAGTGAGAGGCGACTACGTGAGTTTGAGATGATTTTAGACACAGTACCAACTTCCTTCAGAGCCACAGAAGGGATTATATGTCAGGCTCTGTGGGACTTAATGCAGCAGGTAAACTAAACTTGAAATGTAACATCAGTGACGTTTCCCTTTTAAGTGTGTGTATGTTTGTTTATCTGATGTATCTGTGATGCCATGTTATCTCGTGCACTCACTGTGGGCGGTTAATCTGTGGTTTTGCATCAGAACCACTATCACCGTTTTTTGGGTATTTTTTTGGTGTTTGTTTGTTTTTAGTTGCCTTTATGAGCTGTAATACTGACTGGCAGGGCACATTACACATTTCACGTAGACGTCATTTAGCTGATCTTAAGAGAGAGGACTGATAGAAAGCTCAACCTATGCAATGAGTCTTAAAACATTTGTGTTAAGACTCTGTTAAACAGATTTTCCCAGTCAGCGTCAGTAATATTAAACCAAAAATAACAGAAGCGATACGTGACGAGCCCGGTCTTTATTTCCAGTTTATTAACTGTTGGTATTTCTGGTAGGTGTGCTCAGCTCTGAGCACAAGCAAATATTGATACAACACACCTTTGTGTTTTAGGCTTGGCTTTGGTAATTACGTAACTCTACTTCACAAACCCCTGAAATCAAAGAAGAACTGTTTGCTGTCTAATGCAGAATGCAAAGATCCTGTAGGCAAATTAACCCAAATGAAAAGTAATGATATGGCTGACCAAAGTCTTCCTTATCTATAGTTGATCTATAGATAGAAAGAGAGTTTTAGTGTGTTTGGTAGCTGCGATGAGCATTGTGCTTTGGATCATTTTTAGCTACTTGTGCTTTGGGTGAGGGGCTCGCTGGTTATAGTTCAAGCATAAGTTACAATGAATTAATTTTATTTATATGGATTTATATATTTATATACACTGGTAAATGCTTGGCTGGTTACAATGTCAATTACCAAATTTTTGTGGTTATTTATATCTGTGTTCTCTTGTGGCCATACTTTTGTTATTTGCTCTGTTTCTCTACCTTAAAGTGCTTTTATATTATTGTATCATTTCATTTCACTTTGGATAAACATTTGCTGAAGTCTCAGACGTTTCCAGCTCAGACAATGACGCGTTCAATGAAAATCTTTTCTTTTTTTTTCACCATGCACAAAATGAATGTTTTATTTATACATGATGGTGACACATCACTGCAGTAATCAGAAAATAAAAATGCATCTGAAGATTCTTGGACAACTCTTCTCATTCTGTGTGGTTATTTTTTACGTACCCATAGTTTTAAATGCAGTTGTGGTCAGAAGTTTATGTATATTCATCACAGGCATGAATGTCACGGTAATTTTGGGCTCATAATGAATTCTTTGAACAGTTCTTTTTCCAGAATAAAATGATTGTATAGCGCACATCTTTAGTGGCTTTAAAAAACAAGAATCCACACGGAGTCAAAAATATACAAATATATACATATACTCACATATAAATCTTTTACTAAGTGGTGTTGAAGCTTCCATAATGTCTTTCAACTTGACAAAGTAAAGGCTTAATAACTTCTCCTTGGTGAAGGTCAGAAATTTTTTTAGGATGTTCAGAAATGCTCTAGGAAGCACTGAGGCTCAAGCCTGCCATTCACTGGAAACTGCTAGAAAACCAGTGTCTCTGTCCAGAGTGAATCGAGTTTTACACCACCGTGGACTGAGAGGATGCTGACCAAGAAAGAAACCCCTGCTCCAAAATTCACACCATAAAGTTCCACAGAACTTTGCAGCTGCCCACATGGACAAGCCAAAAGCCTTCTGGAGCAAAGTTGTATGGTCCAACGGGACAGCTATTGAGCTATTTGTCCACAATGACTGGGTATGTTTGGAGGATTACAGAACTTTGTACCAACTGTGAAGCATGGTGGTGGTAGCATCATGCTCTGGGGTTGTTTTGCTGCCAGTGGTACAGGTATATTGCACAAAGTGATGGAACATGAAGGAGGAGGACTACCACAAAGCTTCACCTCAGATTAACAGCTAGATGGTTGAAAGTTGGATGCAGTTGGGTGTTCCAACAGGACAATGAGCCCAAACACATCAGAACTGGAGTATCAAAGAACTCCACAGCACTGTCTTTTCATATATAATTCAAAATACCTTTTCTCATGGGATGGTTATACTTAACCTAAAACTCCAGCGTGTTTCAGCACACAAGCCTTCATCAGGGAGTGAAACGGAGGCCATGAACCAACTGAACAGTGAAAAACTCCACCAACAGGAGAAGTACTCAAAAACTCGGACAGATGCAAGAGCCCAAAAACATACCATCAAGAATTTAACAAATTCAATCAAAGACGAGACAAGAAAAAGACCACACAGCGATATCAACCTCAGATAACATAAATCCATCTTCAAAGGCAATAAGTTTAAAGAAGAAAAGTTTCTAAAAATAAAATGAATAAAAGTAATGTAAGCGAGGATATCTAGTAAGCTGTAATTTATAAATCCATAACTGGTTTTGGATTGGATAAAGCAGGCTAACATTGAGCTTCTGGAATGATTTTCCCAAATCACCGTCCTCAATCCTCCTGAAAATTTGTGGACTAAACTTATTATCCGGGGCTGTATCTGGAAACCAACCACTTTAAATAAGCTCTACCAATTCTTCCAAGAAGAGTAGTCAAATATCCAACCAGACTTATACTGGAAGCTTGTTGATGGCTACCAAAAGTGTGTGGGCAAGGTGTGAGGGACATTTAACCAAATATCAGTGGGAGTTTGAGTTTGTCTGTTTTTGAAGGTCTTTAAAGATGCATGCTGTACAATGAACAATCCACCCTGTAAAAATAAAGAACAATTCAAAGAAAACATTAAAGGCCCAAAAATGACCACAACAAATTTTTACAATGAGTCAGAATGAACTTCTGGTCACAACTGCATTTATTCACACAGCTTCACATCAGTTAAGCAAACAGTTACTTTGAAATTAAACAAGGAAAACAAAAGCCTACAGGAAGAACATTTTGGACCCAATAGACTGTACCACATAAAACAAATTCAAACAATAACAGGCAATGCCACCAAACCTGTTCTCTCTCATAGGAGCAAGAATGAATGCCCCCAGGCTATCCTTCAAATACTTTATCCTGTCAATGCCTCCAAAGCTGTGGTAACATCAAGCCTGCCACATTCACCACATTTGGGGCGTAATTTAACCCAGCGCTTGTGGAAGAATGTGAGATGAATGGGGCTGAATACAAATATCACTGCACATTTCTTCTGGAGGTCGGATGTAGGTTCTGGCAATTGTTTTGGTTATCGGTTAACCAAGACCTTGAGGGTCTGCCAAGGTTTATGTGTTATAACCAAACACCTCCACCTTGTTCTGTTGGTTTTTTTCCCAGGATGTTGGAACAAAATAGCTGCAGTACCATTAGCTGTTAACCTACAAACCCAAGCTCATCTAAAAGGATGTGCTGAAAACCTTTTTTACCCTTTGTCCCCTGTCTTTGCTTCTTTCTCTTCTTTGCTTTCTTTTCTCTTCTCTCCTATGGGGAAAAAAAAGGCCAAGCACTACATATTGTTATGCCACCCTGTCAGGCAAGTTTAGCTTCTGCCTCGGGGTCTTTGAAGACGTGTCCTCTGTTTACACTACCCTTGTTAATTTGAGTCCCATGGTGGACGAGGTTAGTGGTTATCTTCATAATGACAAGGTGTAAACAAAGCTTTCTGTAGACTCCAGCCTTTTTTTGTCTCTCTGAGAGGTGATGTATTGTTTCCGTTGTGTGTACATGTGGCCTGTGAGTGTGACATCCACTCACAAGGCCACGTGAAAAATGAAACCTCCTAGCAACTGTTGAATGCAAAGACTGAGATGAGTATAAAAGTGAGAATAACACATGCATGCATGCCAGTGCTGCCACCACCAACGACACCAGCAGCAGGAGCAGCAGGTTTCAGTTAACAAGGAAACTCCAGAAAGTATTCAAATATTAACATTACTTCCAACATTGTGTAACACCTTGTACTCGGGCCGTGTCACACATGCACACCTTGAGACAGCCTCCTCCATTAGGCATGTGCCATCACAACAAATGTCTCCATGGATATAATCTAAGACAGCTCTTTGGTCACAGCCTGTGACAGACATTGATGAGACACACAAAATACACACAATATAGTGCTTTGTATGACCTTTGAATGACATCTGTTACACTTTATGTTAGTTGCGAAAAGAGAATATGCGCATTTTTCCTCCAATAAAAATGCTTTTCTATTCATTAGGAACAGAAACATAGCAACAAGCTGCATACCTTGGCATATGTAGCCTATGGGTTACTTTCCAGTGCAGCTATTTGATTAAACAACGACAGAATGGACACAGGATGGGACAAAACTGAACAAACTAGCGAAAGCATACAATGCACAATATGCACACAGTCGTATTCCATTTGTTTTTCTTCCTGTGGAAAAAATAAGGACTTCCCCTTAAAGGATGGCATATTGTTCCTTCAGTTTGTCACCACATGTTTCATGTAGTGTTCTTTAATGTAGATTTTCAGGCAAACAAGCACTTTGTAACATCTTGTTCTTTAGCAATTTAATTTATTGCAGCTTTATTATCTGCTTTATTCTGTAGCTTTAATTTGAATCATCTGAAAGCATTCACATTCCTCCTTGTCTGTAACCATTTGTTTGTCTATCAGCAAAATTCAAAAACATCCAAGCTGAATTTCAGGAAACTTGGTGGACAGATGGAGCAAGGGCAAAGTAAGGACCTTTTACATTTTGGGGCTAATTGGGATCACTTTGAGAGTGCCCAACAGATCGAACTCTTTTCCGGTTAATTCTCAAAGACTAAGCCTTGTGATTTACTGTGAAAACATTTTATAAAATGGAGTACTTGTGCTAACATGTACCGCCTACTATCAAAGAGGAAACAAGACAATAACCTGCGGTTACAATGTATTTTAGTGACATTCACTGAGATTGTTTTGAGGGAATATTGTTTGCTCAGTTGGGTGTGTGTGTCTGGGTTTGTGTGTGTGTCTCTACATTTATTGTTCTGTAGGGTTTTAGGTGGAGTCCTAGGTAAACATGCTCTGTGTGACTGGACATTTCCTTGTAGCCTAATCATTCAGCTGTAATATCCAAGAAAGGAAAAAATAATGTTTTTTTTGTTCATAAAAATGAATTTGCCCATAAAAACAAAATCCTGAAACACTGTTAGTTACCTTGCCAGCTTCTACACGCTCACTGCTCTCTTTTCTTTTTTAAAGACCTCATTTTTAATTTTTTTTTTCTAACACATTAGTGGTAAAACATTCATTCAGAAAACAACATGCATGAATGAGATGAGCTAGATTACGACAAGCAGAAACATCACCTATCACTCACAACATTAAAACCAGGTACGATGTGCTGGGACAAGCCCGATCCATGAAGGCCCACGTGTTACCCACTGGACCCGGATCTGTTGCCATGGTCCGGGTATCAGACCCTGTACTTAGGGTCAGAGAACTTCCGGCTGCATGACGGACCTGCCAAACAGGCCAGTGCTTTTAATGTCGTGGCTATAATTTGAGGACCTAAACTTGACTTACCGGTGAAGTTAATATCTTGTTTATACCAACACCATTTGACCTCTAGGCCTATCTGTGCAATTTTACAAGCTTAGTGCTGTGTCCTTTAAAGGCACTGGACAATTATTGCTTGTGCTTTTCACCGCATGGCACAGCTCCCAGCCCTGCATCTGAGCTATTAATCGTTGATATGAACCTGGGAGTGGCTGCTGGCCTGATAGTAAAAAAAAGAAAGAAGAAAAAATCAGTCCAACAAGGTGTTAAACTTTGGCCAAACCTCCAAATGGTCAAAGGACTTACACTACAACTACTATTATGTTGTTCTAAGTTTGCAGAACAGTAACAGTTTAAAAAAAAAAGGGGGGGGGCAGTAGTGTGTGTGCTCCTAATATCCTAATCACTAGGGCATAATCTCACCTAAAATATTTATTCTGGATTTATGACGCGCATGTGTGTGTTTGATAAGGCATGCTTTATGCCCCGTAAAGACAAAAGGAAAAGGACTGCCACCAAGTGGTCATATAGGAAACAACTTTCTCCTTAATGTAATATAGATGCTGAAAAATCAAACTGTCTGTGCAGTAAAATCATCACAAAGCTCCGAGTCTGAGTCTGGTACACAAAGCAGTCGAATACATGTGATTAATATTCAGTATTTGGTCCTAATGGTGAATTTCAGAGTAGGCCGCAAGGAGTTCATTGAAACGGAAATTCATCATGGTGTGCAAGCCACCGTGGAGGAATATTTGACAGGGAACAAAGAATCTGAGACCTATAAGGGAGGGAGTGAGACAGAGGTTTGCAGTTTGTTTTTTCTTGGCTAATCCCACACCTGTGTGCTCTTTACAGGGTCGTGGAGTCTGTTAGTTTAGCTAAAACAAATCTGAGGGAAGTTTACAAGTTAGGACTTAAGATGAGAGCCGTGGAAGTGAAGCCAAGGCTGCTCCTTATTTTACCTCACTTTTTAAGGGTGTCTTCTGAAGTAGGGACATATTAAGGCAACGAGTGTAGAAGGAATGATTTTGTGTTGGTGGTGGTTCTGAGGATTCAAAAAGGGGAGATTGAGGAGCACACGCTTTCAAGATTTCCATAAATGCATACATCCAAAAACCTTTCCCTGCTCTGTCTAGTCAACAGTCTACCTGAGCCAGCTGGCCAAGAGTCAGTTGACCACACATTATGTTTACTGCATGAATGAAGAAGGCACATAATGCTTTACACAGTGCTTTACTGCCCTCTCTGGTTAAAAGTTTTGTGTCAGACGAACTTCTGCTGGTTGCACCTGTAACCACATTCACCTAAATGCCTCCAGCAGTTTGATATTTACTGCGCAGGCAAGTGAAAAGAAAATCTTCCATCGGTAGTACGGCATTTTGTCAAATGCCTTCATTTGCTTTAACACTAAGAGATTGATGAGACAAGCAAAAAGTACTATTTTCAGGAAATGTGTAAAGAGTTTTTCAGTGTTAGAATCATTTTGTTGTCTCCTCATTGCCAAGACTCTGGAAACATTTAAAGAACGAAAGAAAGGATATAAAAGTTAGTTAAATATAGTATATAGTTAAATATCAAATTCACAGCGTCTGAACATCTAATAATCCTCCAAAGGTGTTATGGGCAGCTGAATGAACTGAAGTCCCTTCATCCAGTCTTCCCATCTCTGTGAAGCTGTCAGGCTTTAAGTGCTTTTGTTACCATTCACTGGAGGAATGTTTATTGTTTTTCTGTGCTTACAGTATTTTTACTGCACTCAGCTGTAGCTTAGGTACGCCTGTTCAACTTCTTGTTGGCTAAAATATCTAATCAGCCAGTCACATGGTGGCAGAGAAAATGATGCGTGTCCTTGTTGATGAGGAGGAGAGGCAACTTACTTTAAGCTGATAGGAAAGTAACAGTAACTCAAATAACCACTAATCACAGCAAGGTATGCAGAAGAGCCTCTCTGAATGACCACATCTCACATCTTGAAGCAGCAGCAGAAGACCACACCAGGTGCCACTTCTGTCAGCTAATAATTCACACAAGCTCTCCAAAATTGGAAGACAGAAGATTAGAAAAGGGTTGTCTGCTCTGAATCTCAATTTTGGGTCAGAAAACAACAACATGAAAGAACGGGTCCATTCAGTCCTGTATTAACGTTTTTAGCTGCTGATGGTGTGATGAATCTGTGTCACAAATTAAGACAGTTAAAAAAAAAAAAAAGTCCAACCTGGTGCTTGAAAGCTGTAACTAATGAAGTATCTGGTGGGTGTACTACGGACATTTTAAAAGTACTAATAATATTTGAATTTTTTTCCAAAAAGGACACAGATTTCTCAAAATGTGGAACTGCTGCTTTAAGCTGCAACTCTTTGGTCATTATAGGAAAATGAATCCCACAAACTTCTTTTAAATAGTAAATATCTCAAATACAACCTTATTTAACTCTTAACACAGTTTCTCAATAATGTGAAATTTAATTCACTACCAACCCCAAACTATGTCATTTTTTATCACTTCCCATCTCTTGCATAAATAAAACATCAGCGTTCATCAAAACATATGAAACATCTTTAACAACCAGCAGATCGAAATAATATAGCTTTCACCACAAACTGCTGTGATGAAGGCTATCGTGTTTCCACAACCACCATTAGAGAGGCTTGTCAGGGAAAGTGTGGCAGGAGAAAGTGTTTAATTGTGCTCTGGCTATATGAGCTGTGTCCTCACTGCCAGTACACCTCCTGCCAAAGTCATTAGCTGCTAATTCTGCAGGGTCTAGATTTTCTTTGATAACAACAAGAACAAAAAAAGAATTATGGCATTGAATGTACCCATGAGCATGCTGGAGTGGAGCGGCTGATTACTAAACAGGTCTCTGTCTCTCCAAACTTACTTCACACGTTCACCACAGCTTGACTGCCTCTTTTACATGAATAGTGTTAATGTAAGGCAATACACCTCCGTCCATTCAGGTCATCTTTGGTGCTCTCTCTGCTCTGCTGCACCAGCTGAGTGAGTAAGTTAACTCTTCCTGATCCCTTTCTCTATAGTGTATGTGGATGGCGGCTAAGGGCATGGACGGAAGATGAAGGCTGTTAAAAGAACCAGCAGGTGAGCAGCGCCTGGGTCCTCTGTGACCAGCTGGGCGCTGTAAAATGACCGCCACTGTTGTGTGTGGTCTGAATAGAGCTGAGAGACGATGTTGTTGAGGTCAGGCAAGGAGAACCCCAGAGGAACCCCTCTCTCTCGCAGGAATCAACTGTGTATCTTACACTCCATCTGCTTGCCTTTTATAGAGGGGCCGGTTGGGAACACATTACCTGAGCTGCTGGGAAAGATGGAGATGAAGAGCATGTAAATGTAGGACAAGACGTGGAGAAAGGTTTACGTAATAAGATTAAATGGTTTAAATACACCCAATCTTCTCATTTTTAATAGCATGCGCTTCATCCCTCAATCCTGCCATCAGCGCTCTCCGTTTCCCAAATTTCATTTCCCGTCTTTCCTGCTCACTCACAGCCCGGTCATGGATCTCTCTGAGGACGTGAGGTCTTCAGCAACTGAGGCATGTCCACTTCTCAAACATTCATTGTCAATGGCAAGTCGAGAGTTTCAACTGCACAGCTACCAGAAAATCACTTTTCTACAAAAACCTGATGCTCTCTTGTTACACCACAAGAATGACTCATTGTCCAGCCGCACAGTTTGAATCATAGTTAACAAATGTCTCCGTCAGCTGACCTGAGGGCTCATGTGCTAAAAAAGTCAGCCCCAGTGATCGGGCAAGCATTGCAAGTGCATCGATTTAAGGAGATAAGCTGGTTCTTTTGACAAACAGCTCAGGTTTAGCTGCTGCTGAGTGATTATGAGTGCTCGTTAAAAGCTAAAGCTTTCCCCTGGATGTTCACCAAGTACTGTTAGATTGTAAATACTGAGCTCTCTGTGCTACGTGCCAGTTTTCAGATCTAGTGTTAAGCCAGTTTAATTAATTGTTGCAGATTTTTTGTCACAGGTCAACTTGCAAGATCCTGCATGCAAATATACTCTTCCCACTTGCAGCTTTGTGCATACAGAGTGTCACACACGCATACATGCAGCCCAGTCTCCAAAAGTGGCCGCTCTAAAAGCCAGTGTCAGAGATTCCTCCTTGCTTGGCTTTGTCCCATTAAGAGCCTGGGTAGCAGGCGGGCTTGTTTGGAGGAATGCCTCCCATATCAGGTGAACTACTGCCCCACGGCCTTTGCTCCTTGCTAGCTAGCAGCGAGGGAGTGCTCCCGGCGGATGATGTATCCCGTGTCACAAAAGCACCTTTCTACACAACAGGGGTACAGAGAATGGGCCACAGCACAGTGGTTCTCCTTGGGTCGGCTCCAGCCCACCATAGTGAGATTTCAGACCTCCCCCTATGCTTCCAGCAAAACCCCCTCATTGGAGGGGATGGCCCTTTACCCAGGCCTGGCAGAAATATCAGAGGGACCTGAAGCTTCTGGTGCTGCCTCCAAGACACTGCTAGAGAGGATAAATGACCATAACACTTATACTCATAACTGGGTAAGTGCTTATAACTTGGTTGAAGCTTTTAAATCACCTAGTTTAAACTAGTGAGAGAACAAGTTTATTTGATTTTTTTGCTTGTGTGTAGATTACTGAAATTGATTATGTGATTCAGACTTTGTTCAAACAAACCTGAAATCACGGGCAAACTAACAGAAACCAGTCTTGACTGAATATCAGACTGCAGCAAAAAATATATGAATAAATGAAAAGTAGAGCTAACCTGTGACTGGCATTTTAGGAAAGGTTAAAATAGAGAAAAGGAAAGAGGAAAAACATAAACATGGAACAGATGCATGGAAATAACAGAAATATGAGAGCAGAGGTACAATCTGTTCTATGTTAGTGAGTGAAGTGCTAATCTGCATGTGCTATTTTTCAACTTCTTGTTTGTTTAAAGCAAATTTATATGGAAGATTAAACAAAGTCTGACAAATATAAGAATAATGTCTTGATGGATTCTCAGATCCCAGTCAACCATGAGGATTATTTCCTGCCAGTCGACTCTTGTGGCTGTAGTTGCGGTTGCTCTCATTGTGGTGTACTACACTGAAGCTAAGACTACGCCGAAGCCAAAGTACCAGTACACCAAGAAGCCTGTCCCTCAGATCACGGTCCACAGAGGCCTGACAGGG
>VVHJ01012783.1:10771-21750 GCA_015107715.1 Tylochromis polylepis
GGGGGAATTAAAGATATGGCCGTGGTGAGTTTATGATGTCATGAGGAGGGCTGGCCTTTAATAGACAGTTTGGTAACAATGGCAATGGTGGCTTCCACTGTCCTATACAGCATGTCCAGCATGTCAGGTGGGGGACCAGCGCTCTGGAACATCTGTGAGGACGAGGAGTGGCTGCCACAGCCATCTGGACCCTCCCCCACCAGCCCTAGAGTTGATGGAAAAGCAGCATCCTCTGAAAGGGGTGGGGCCGGGCTGCTGCTGGTCTTAGAGCCTGTCTCCTTCTCTTCCTTCACCTCCTCTGAGCAGGTAGACACAGCCTCACCCCTTCTCCCTTCCCGCTGCTCTCCCACCTCCTCCGTCTCTTCGCGTGGCACCACGTGTTGCTGCAGCTCAGGCTCCTCCCCCTGGATAAACCCCTCTCCTGTCTCCTGCAGCAGGGAAGAGGAGGAGGAGGAAAACGAGGATGAGGATGACGAAGAGGCCTCCATCTTCTCCTCTTTGGGAGAAGAGTCCAGATTTCTAGAGGAGGTGGGCATGGGGTCAGGAGAGGGCGGGTCCTGCTCAGTGCCTGGGTCGATCAGTGATGAGGAATCTCGTGTTTCCGTGTCTGAGGTGCTTGTGGGTGTTAGCGCCTCCTGTTGGTCAGGCTTTGTATCACTGCAGGGCGGGAGAGTTGAAGAGGAGGTGGAGGCCGCGTAGAGCGGGGCTCCATCTCCGGCTCTGTCGTCATCACCGCTCACCCTCCGCCGTTTCACTGGGGTCGCCCCTTCATCCTCAGCTGACACACAAACACAGACTGTTAACTGAAAGGAGCCACTGAGAAAATTGATTCTGCTTAATTTACAACAGCACCGACTTTATATTTTTAAATCTTTACAAATGTATAAAAAGAGTTTTATTTGTGAAGCTCAAAGTCTAATTTGTTGAGTCACACACCAGATTATTCTGCCTAAATGGTCAACACAAAGAAATCTGTTCAAGCTGAGGTTGTGTTTTGGTTTAGCGCTTGAATGGCATATTATACCTTTGCATTTGTGGTCTTTGGCCTCCAGCTCCAGAGTGCTGCGCTGCTGGAGACAAGCACGACAGCAACTCAGAAGCTCCTGCAGGGCTGGGAGGAAAGCTGGGTCAATGGCCTGAGAAGGCTGCACAGACAACAGCAACATCAATGCCCTCAGGTCCTGACAAAGACAAGAGAGATCAAACAATGAGAAAACAGTGGCACAATGTATCAGGAGGACTGTTCTATATATATATATAAATATATGTGTGAGAGAGAGAGAGAGAGAGAGAGAGAGAGAGAGAGAGAGAGAGAGAGAGAGAGAGAGAGAGAGCGCGCGCGCATGTGCGAGCATACAGCATTGAGCAGGCTGCTGGTCTTGTTGAGCTCCAGGTGATGAGCTGCCAGTTCAGGCTGCAGACTGCTCCGTTCACTCAGCAGGTTTGTCACCAAAACACCAATGAGGTTGGAGCAGCTGGGACCAGACAGAACCTGGACCTACACATACACATACACATTTTTTTATTCTCTATTTAATTACAAATTAAAATGCTATACCAACATCATTTGGACAGTCAGTACCGACTGGGTACAACCTTGAAATGTTAGTCATTCAGAGCAGTGACTATTTAGGATTACTACAAGAAAAGCTGAAACTTTTTATACCTTGTGCAAAAAGCAGTTAAGGAAGGTATAGGCCACATTGTTGTTCAGAAAGGTCCTCTCATCCATTAGGATACATTTAATGTACTCGCTGAAGGCTGGGTCTTCACAGAGCAGCTTCACACAAGTTTTAGCCATAACAGACTGAAAGAAGAGCAAGATGAGAAGGATTTACCGTGGTGCTGCTGTCCATATCCAAAGAGCCTGAGTCTATTAACAAGGCCTGATCTTTAAAATGGTTCCAACTAGTGAAATCAGAGGAATGCAGCTGTACCTGTGACTGACAGAGCTCTGTCCACAGTTTGGGGAAAAGTGCAAGATGGAGGGGAAGTCCTTCATACGCTATCAACACACCTGAGAGGGAGGCAGAGCATTAGCATGGAAACATCTATGTTTTTGTGCAAATTCATGTGTGCTTGCAGACAGATTTATGGTTTGATCAGTATGCCGTAATGATAATATTGGAAATACAAATACGTACTTAGTTTGACGAGTGTATCTGTGAATTTCTCACAGTTGATGGCAACGCGACACAGCAAGTGAATGAACTTGTGGTAGGACAGGAAATAATCCAACAGCATTCGATCATACACCTCATCTTTACCCTGAGATAGACACAAACAAAGTTTACTACCAACACCAAGCCTCTGCAGGTATTGAAGCTTTTCTGTTGAGGTTTCTTTTATTGCTGACAGAACGATTTGGAGCAGTAACAGATAACTGCACCTTGCTGCTCTCCACCAGTGAAGGCAGCAGACACATGTTCAGCTCCGGTCTCGGAGGTCGGATGTTGTTTTTGGCTCCCATAAGTTTGAGGTTCTCTCTGCATGGCAGGTAAGGACCAAATGACACTGCAAATGGACAGACGCACACATAGGGACAATTAAAAGTCAGTGAAAAGAAACCCAGATGTTTTTCCAATCTGCAAGAGCTTAAGTAAAGATGCCCCAAAGATTTTTAAAAGTCAAAAAACACTGAAGGTTTTACTTAAAAACCTTTTTGATTATAAAAGCTTAACTTGAAGAATGTCACTCCTGAGGTGGGAATGGTATATTTTTCAGATATATACATTGTTAAAATGGTGGATGCTTACCATTAAAATGGCCAACGTTTCGAACACTGAGATAAATGTTCATGTAAGTAATCCCTGTTCTACTCCTTGTTTACCATTTGATGTCACTGTGAGACAACAGGCCTCGTATATTGATGTTTACTATTATTATTTTGTTATTACCACCAAATACTAGCAAATCAAAATTGTTTGGAACCAACAACCTTGTGGAATCTCCATATAGTTTGCATACTATCTGCATACTACCCCGTCCCCATTTCTCAATATAAGGAAACACGCTTGTAAAGCAGGAAAACTGAATAGTAGCGTCTGAGGTCCAAGGAGGAAGCCAGCAGAGGCACAGCTTTCTAAAGCGTTTCCACGGGTTTAAAAATAAAATAAAATACTCTCAGACTGAAATAACTGGATTTCCCCTGAGACACGCACTGCGGTTCAAGTAAAAAAAAGTTTTGGAATCAAAGCTGATATGAAAACGACTAACAGACGACAAGAAAAAGAACAATGACCATGTAAGCCCAGGGGTCTCAAACTCCAGTCCTCGAGGGCCGCTGTCCTGAAACTTTTCCATGTGTCCCTGTTGCAGCACACCTGAATACAATTAGCAGGTCCTTAGCAAGAGTGTAGAACTTGACTGCATGCTGAGGTGGCAACCCCTAACATTTACCCTACTCAAGTAAATTTAAGTGTTTGGAAAAAATGTACTTCTTAAAGTACTTTTATTGCACCATGTTCATTCACTCATGAATGAACATGGTGCTGCTGTAACATGAATCAAACGGCTGAATTGCCACCTCAGCATACAGTCAAGTTCTATACTCTTGCTAATGACCTACTAATTGTATTCAGGTGTGTTGCAACAGGGACACATGGAAAAGTTTCAGGACAGCGGCCCTCGAGGACTGGAGTTTGAGACCCCTGATGTAGCCTAATATGTCAGACCCACGTGGGAAATTTACTGGAGTGGGGGGGTGTCAAGATTCTCCAGCATCCATTGGAGAGTGCTAAGAAATTATACTGTAAGCTGAGACATCTAGTTCTTGGGGATCCATTTTAAGTTGTAAAAATAAGAATGCAAAGGCAAACCAAAGTGGGATTAAAGTGAATAATGAGGAGACGACTTACTGGGGATATTGCTGTGGTGGTATGTGCAGTGGTTGTGTTGTAAGAAGGGGACTAGGGTGTGCAGGAAGTCATGTGGACTCAGCAGAACGAGTTCCTTCAGCACATCTGCAACAAGAATACCACATTACAGGACACTTTCTAAACTTCCAATTTTTAATAATAATGAGGAAAAGAAAAAAAAAAAAAGAGCTGTTGGCTCAGTTACAGTCAGCAAATATCCAATACCAAATTTAATGCAGCAACACACAGAGTACCTGCGCTAATCTCATTAGAATGTATCCCCATCAAGGGGCTTTTCTACATGTGACCCATTACATTTTTCAAGACAGATGCAGATATGCATTCTGCTTGCCAAATTCTACTGTCTCAGCTAGAACAATGGATGATTCCTGTTTTCTATAGTTTGGCTACAAGAGTTGCAAAAAATGTACACACAGTCATCATGAGCATAAACACCATTGTAATTTGAGGCTTTTAATCATGCATTTAATCATTTTTAATCAAATAAAATGCTGTTTTTCCAGTGTGGAATAATTGTGCAACAAACATTTTTAATGCAAACAAAAAACACGTACAAGAATGTGGTGCACAAGTTTGAATTACATTTGGATTTTCTCCAATCCACACAGGGTCAAAAGTGCTCAAAATACTCAATTCAGTTTTATCATGGGACTAAATTGTAAGGCAGAGACCCTACAAAAATAAAATGATACTCTTTGAACAAGCACTTGGTGAGAGTGGGAAGGAAAAACTACTGTGCTCCTTCTTAGATCTTCACTGAGTTCTTTGGACTTTCCCATTGTTCTGAGCATTGGTCAGTCCAATGAATGCTGTCAAAGACAAACTACCAGTTGTAGTCAATCACAATCACTAATGAGAACATAGGACTTGGCTTTATCAAGTTAAGACAGTTCAAAGAAATATTTAAAAGCCCAAAATTACCATGACATACATGCCCATAATAAGTTTATATAAACTTCTGACCTAACTATATATACTTGAATGTTAGCTGGTGGGTGATCAAAGATGAGTGTTACCCAAGCATGCATTGCGGAGCTCAGGTGGGCTGTAAGAGTTCAGCAAAGTGAGAAGCTTGTGGGCAAAGTCGATCCTCTCCTGCCACTGGATCAGAGCCTGTTTCACATCTGGGTAACCGGAGAGAGAAAAAAAAATGATCAGCACAAATAGGAGAACATACATCTGCAGATATTTTACTCTAATACAGCTCTTTGTAACCGATGCAGTTGGTACACTCTGCCAGAGCTGCTTCTTGGATGTTCAGAGAGTGAAATTGAGGGACATTTCATGTCCATGTTAGAGTGGTGTATCATAATTTCTAAACACAAAAAATGGGCATTTTATAGGAGCTAACAAAAACAACGTGGCTAAAGTTAAAGCTATCCAGAGATCAGAGCCAGCTGTAAACTAGCAGCCTCGGTATGAGCAAAGGAAGAAGGGAAAAAACAAAAAGCAGTTATGAGAAAAATGGAGACGATTAAAACAGAGAAAAGGGTCGATATCTTGTCATCTGATGAAATGATGCATGTATTTAACATTTGTATTTGCTATATGAAAAAAAGAGTCAGGTCAGATAAAGAAGGGTGTACAGCAACTCATTTTAATTTAAATATTTTTTAAATTTTTCCAGTATCAGAGCACTTGTGTTTCACTTGTTTCAATAAGAATAGATCCTGAACTCACTGCTGTTCAGGGGAATAATCCGTTTTGTTATGAAAATAATATTTCACATTTGCTTGTCTATGCTGTCAGTTAGTTTTCAGAAAGAAAATCAGAATTAGAATTAGTGTCCAAGAAGTGCAATCAGTGCATCTCTAAACATGTTTAGGCATCCTTCCCTGCGGTCACATTTTTGCACATTTTACTTCATGCCAGACAGATCAACTGTTTTGTAGTGTAATGCTGTCCTGGGGTTGAATTTCTTAGTATGATTCATATGAGCTTTGTCAAGATCAAACACTCAGTGGTCATCTCCTTTTCAATGGCAAAAATCAAAGTAAGCGATGGCACAACAAGCATCCAACTAACCACACCTCTTTATGAACAAGAACACAGCAACTGCACAATGAATCTGTAACGATTAATAAGACTAAACAAACAACCTGATCCAAAGTGCCACTCCTGTGCTACGAGTTTGTGTAACTCAATGTTGCACCATTTCAAATCTGGCAAAATAACCATAAACAGCTTCTAGCTTTGCACATGTACTATCAAGTGAAAACTGGAATTCAGCTGCAAAGCTCAACTTCTTGTTAACATGTTGCATTAACTACAGTTCAGTTTTACTTCTATAGCGCCACATCACAACAGCAGTGGCCTCAAGGGGCTTTATACTGTAAGGTAAAGATCCGACAATAATAGAGGAAACAGAAAAGCCCAACAATCAGATAACCCTCTATGAGCAAGCGCCTGGTAACAGTGGGAAGGACAAACTATTACCATTTTAACTGTTTAACCTGCGTGACTATCACATGTGTTCGCCCTTTTAAACAGTAAGGGATGGTGCACACCTTTGCGCTGCAGGTATGGCCTGGTGGCTTTGAGGACAGAAAGAAAGATGGAGAGCAGCTCCACCAAGTCTCCAGTGACGTGGCATGCTGTTGCCTCATGGTACATCATGTGCAGAGTGTTGAAGGACTGCAGGAAACAGACAAACAGTACATATAGCTTTACGTATTGGATTTGGAAGGGTTCAAAAAAAATAAAAAAAAAAAATAATAATAATGTAAGCAATGAAATGCAAATTTTATTTTCATGTTTTTTTTGTTTGTTTTTTTAAATACACTTGTAGTTTACTATATTCAGTTTTATCTTTTTAAATCCAGATTTTAATGATTTCCTTTGGCTCGTTTTAAATATCATGCCATTTACTTAATAGTCCAAAAAAGGCAATTGATGCATGAAAATGACTTGAATTATAGCAACATGGAAAGATGAAACGATACCTTAATTTAACAATTGTTTGTGTAATATTTAGAAGAGACCTGGATCATACCTCAGTCATTAGGATAAGTCCTCTGTTGAAGACTACCAACAGTCGGTCCTCATCATTCTCCAGCAGAACTCTGAAGGCACTGAGAGGAACAGCACAGAGAAAGGTCATTTGAAAAAGTAAAGCCAGTAAAACTTTCCAAACTCTGATACAACATGGACAACAGTTTCTCACTCTATGATACACATCTCCACCAGGTTACAAACACATGTGGATGAAAACAAGCTTCACAAGACCTTCAGTGATGAAAGTGTGTGCGTGTGTTCTTACCTGATAAGTGTGGTCCAACAGGAGCGCCCATCCAGGCAGCGGAGGTAGCAGCTAATAGTGGTCTTCTTAAATTGTTTAATGTCCTCCACTTCTTCTTCCCTCATGTCAGCTCGTTGCGCCACAAACAGCTGCATCAAGTTGAACAGTTCCTCCACTGCCTGCAGGGAGGTTATGATTTTTACATTATCACAAATAAACACAACCAAGCCAAAATCTTTGCCAATTAAAGACTTTCTTTTGTGTGTCGTACTTTTAGGTAGGTAAATTTCAAAGTGCTATGGACAAAATAAAATATTCTGATGTCTTTTTTCTTTTTTTAAATAACCGACTTTGAAAGCACCCTCATTTGTAAGCTTGAATCATCATTTCACAGGAATTACAATGTTGCAAAATGCAATAAAGTCACATCACTGCTAGAAGTCTGACTGTCTGCTCACCCCTGGATACTGGCTGGCATGTGGAGTCAAGTTCTTGAAGGCCCACTGGATGTTTTGGTGTGATGCTAGCTGGCGGGTGAAAGCAGTCGACTGCTCGCAGCACATGCGCAGGATGCCATAATAGGCAGGGAGCATGCCGCGGTTGAATAGCACCACCTCCTGGTCATCATGGTCAGCCAAGATATAGTTGAAGGCAATGTTTTTGGTCACCACGGGGTTCTGCACCACTAGCCGGACATTCTCCGGACAATCCACGCAAACGTTGTACCAGAAGGACAGCAGTGCCTGCTTGTTGTGGTTGGTTGCGATGGCTGGCTCTGACAGTTTTGGCTGAAAACATGGGGGGGGGAAAGTTCTAAATTCTGCACCTAAGACTAGGGCATGTACACTGAAGTGTACAATCAGTAAAAATCTTTAAAAGTATCCTCATGGTCAAAGAAAGATGTACCTGGAAGAGGTTCCAGAGGTCCATGAAGTAGCCAGAGAACATGAGTTTCTCCGTCTTGGAGATGAGGCAGTAAGTCATGAAGCTGAAATACTGCACCAGTTTGGTAGTACCGTGAACACTGGCATCCACATACAGCTTGGCACGTCCCAGCAGCCCTAGCAACAGGTTGTAGACCTGGTGGAGAACCACGGTGGTGTCAGGGGACAGTGGGAGCTCACGGGTCGGCAAGTGGAGGGAGCGTGTGGAGCGAAACATCTGTCGAAAGGAGTTGCTGGGGATGAGGGAGACCAGGAGGTATGCAGCAGCTAGAGGGAAGAGAGAGATTCAACTGCCATCATAAACAAACGGACTACTGTCGCTGCAGTGGCACTTCATGTTAATTTAAACATGTTATTTTTAAAGGAGGTCTTTTCATTATTGATCAAATACTCTTATTAAACAGGCCAAGTTTTTTTCTTTGTTTGTTTGTTTTGTTTTGTTTTAAATTGTGTCATAGTTTGCAGATATTTTTTTATGGTCATCTCAGACAAAGCTCTGGTAGCGAATACAGAATCCCAATTCCTAAATGTGAATCATGCAAATCTCTCTGAATAAGCTTCTTTAATATCAGTGAAACCAGCAGACAGATTTATTTTGAAATTTACTTAACCAGGAAAATAAGAATCTTGAGATTATTTTCTGAGAGCCCTGGCTGTTATAAGAAGCAGGTTACACAATTAATCCAGTTCTACTTACATTAACAATAAAAGAAGAATGTATATCTATATAGTCAAAAGTAAAAATCAGGTTGTGCTACACTAAAATGGTGTTTAGTTTAATAATTAGCATTAAAAAAAAACTTACTCTTATTATATTTGTTTTGGTTTTTGAAGTTCTCAGTTCTCAGAATTTAATCCACCTTTTTAAACACTGGCACAATGTCTTTTCATTTGTAGTCGGTATAACTCCCTGTTGAGTGTTTGTTCAAAAACATTTTTTTTTTTTAAATAAAGAAAAAATAAACTAAATACAATGAGAAAATGCTGAGGCCCTTACACGTGCGGACTCGGGGATAGTTGTGTGCCAGCAGGAAGCGTTCTACCCAGTTCTCCATGTTCTGCAGCACCCAACTGTGGGCCAATTTGTTCCTGGGAGTCTGGACAGCCAGCCAGTCCAGACATTGGGATGGATTGTACTCAATCACCTGACAGGAGGCACAGAGATGAGACGGCATATATTTAATAAAGACTTTATGAGCAGTATATCCATCTTAAATTGGCAATCCTAAATACTCAGAATTTTTTTTTCATCTTTATTTTTTCTGTTTGGTTTTATTAACTCTTGATTTTGTATATGGTTTAAGTTTACTTTTTTGATAAATAAGATGTAAACCAGTTGCAACTACATATATGGATCTCATTCCATTCATCCATCTTCTACTGTTTATCTGGGGCTGGGTCACAAGGGCAGTAGCCCAAGCAAAGAAGCCCAGAAGCCTGTGTTCAAAGTCACATCCTCCAGCTCTTCCAGGGGAACTCTCTCCAGGATGCCCTGGGCCTACATCAGGACCTTATCCTGGTAGGACATACCTAAACCACCTCAGCTGGGTCCTTTCAATGTGGACAAATCACGACTCTACTCTTAGTCCCTCCCAAATGAGTGAATTTCTCGCCCCTCCTTGAGGGAGAAGCCAGCCACCCTTTGGAGATAAGTCATATCTGCCACTTGTATCTGCAATCTCATTCATTTGGTCTTTACCCAACACTCATGACCATAGGTGAGGGTAGGGATAAATCGGCAGCTTCGCTTTTACACTCAGCTCTTTTTCTCCATTTGTTCAGATCTAATAAAGGGATTTAGTGTGTCAGTGTTTACCTCCCAGATCCTTTGGAGAATGTAGGAAGCAAAGGAAGGCATCCCCGGAGGTCCACCCGCAAACTCCATCAACATTGTTAGCAGCTTGAAGAAAGGATTGGCAGCCTAACAGAATTTTAGGGGGGGAAAGTGTCATGAAAAAATATTTTTGTATCATTACAACATATTTTAAAATGATTTATTAACCGTTATTACAAAGGCAAGTTGATAAAAGTGAATAGATAGAAGCTGAACACTAGGAAAACAAAATGAGCAAGGGATGGATTAGATCAAGTAAAGGTGATTTAAGCCAAGTTTCCTCTCTGTGATGCTTACCTCAGGAGTCAACTTTGCAATTGAGGTGAAGAGCATCGACACAATCTACAGAGAGAAGCATTCAACATTAGGAAAAAAAGAAAAAAGAAGGATGCCTTTTATGCTTGCATAGGTGGCAGTCATTGTAACCATTACTCAGTCAGTTTCCTATAAACATACATGTTCAGCCAGCCGGTTATTATAGCGACAGAGGCTAAATATGAGGTTACAGGTCTGCCTGATGTTGATGCCATCTCTGATGTGCTGGAAGAGGAAAGGGAAGCCCTTCCCTCCAGTCAGCGCTGCCATGTCGCTCTGGGACAGAGTCAGATGTCTGGACAGAGAGGAGAGAAGAACTCAGTGGCTGCTCGAATGCTTAATTCTAATGAGAATGAATTCTACATTTAAAAAAAAAAAAACCAAAAAAACCCGTATGCATGTTGTATACTCGCACCTCTCAGAGCGAGACTGCTCCACCAGCAGAGCAATGAGTGCTATCATCTTCTCCAAAGCTGCAGGACGATATTTTTCTTCAGCTAGAGACAAGATGTCTTCCTCCTCGTCCTCCTCCTCTCCTTCCTCCTCTGACAGCACCTCTACCTGAGGCTGAGAGGGACATTGATCAGGTTCTTCTTATAATTAGGTCATGCCTTCTATCATGTATCACTAAATACAATATAGCTACAGGCTGGGTGTTATTTCATTTAAAAAAGAAAAATTTTTTTTTTTAAAAACATAAAAACCTTTTCAAAGAAAATGTGAGTGCATTGCTGAACCAAGTGAAGTGGTCCCTCACCTGCTGGACACCA
>VVHJ01012787.1:4929-18544 GCA_015107715.1 Tylochromis polylepis
CTGGGAAGATACCTTACCTCTTCAAGTGCAGGTAAGTCCCTTTGCTCTCTGCTTATTTATATATATATATATATATATATATATAGCCACCAGGGGGCGATAGCTGTAGCTTTTGAAAAAACGCCCAGTCCCATAGTAGTCTGTGGAAAACAGTCCTTCCTGTGAACTCTGTTAAAACTTTCCTGAGCATTTTGGGTCATGTTGAATAAAACATTAAGTACATTTTATAAATTCTGATCATTTTGAGAGGCAGAAAAGGGGGGTCATCGAGGGCTTGCTCATCGATCCTGATTCAGAATATAAAGGTACCTAAGACGAAAATAGACGGGTGATGTCATAGCACCTACGTCCATCTTTGTGGTTTTAAAAACAAGGGAAAACACATATTTTAAGACAAAAGTAACGTCTGTCATTTGTAATACTTGGAAATCATGACCCTCACTAATCCAGGGGTATGTTAGCTGAACTGAGCTGTTTGTGGTGCACTTTGAGGAATATCTGCATAAATCCATACGCTGTGTTTGCCACGATTAAGCTCTTTACACAGCATATTGTTACCAAACAGTTTGATCACAGTTGTGGTCGAGGGCATTTCTGGAGAGGTGAACGTTGAGCTGCAGTGGATCGACACAGATCTGTTCAAAGCTGACTGACGTTTGCACCACTAAGGTTCGCTTGTCTGCCTCCTTTTGGGTGAGCAGCAAGCTCTCTTTTGTCTCACTGAGGGTCTCTTCCTGGTTTGGTGTCGTGGTTTTTGCCCACCTTCCTCCGGTTGGGGGAATAACATTGCAAGACAGAACCACTCCCTTATGTCAGCACAATTCCTGTGGTCCCGTGTATCCCAGCAGCTCCACCTGAATTTTTATTAACTAAAACTATATTTGTTTGGGTTTTGATTCATATTAATAGTTCAAGGAAACGCTCTGAAAGTTTTTCTAAAATTAATGACATTTGTAAAGCTAAAAAAAAACCTGTGATAACCCAGGAATTATACACAAATATTCTGTGCTTCCTCAAGGTGAAATCAAAAGTTGTTGTTCCATGCCAGCACACCACAAAACCCGAGGAAGAGTCGCGTGCTCGGACTGCCAAGTGCTCCGGGACTCAAAGGTACTGTAGCGGCTGTTATCTCTAGGGGGAGCAGTGAGACCGTGTTTTCAGAAGCACTCGGCCTGTTCTCTAGAAGCCACAGATTTGTGGGACCGTGTGCTTGCATCCTTTCAGGCCCGTGATCTTTGGTAGGAGGTCAGACTGGGAGAAGAAGAAGAGGCTATATGTCCATTCTGTAATGAGACACATGCAAGAGAAACGAGGAGCACATAATGGTAGGAACCTGTTGTTCTTTTCTCCCCATATTTTTTTTTTTGCCCTCTTCTATTTTGATGTTTTATCTCAGAGGAAACTGACATTTAATGTCTTTCATTATGGCATGTATGGAAACATGGGTGAAATGGTGGCAGACATCATGGCAATGACTCCCTGAAATATATTTTCAGTAGTCCTCTGTTGAGCGTGATTGTAGCTGATCGTTCACATGTGCTGTGCTGTGAGTATGTGCTCATGAATTCTAGGAGGCGGTACACCCTGAAAGCATTGTTTCCCTTTCTGATCAAGTAACCTTTAACCTCGATCAGACTTAAACAGTGGCCACGTATTACTAATCTCCGTCTACATACCCAGGGTATCTTGCTGTTATCTGGATTAACTGACTCGATCAAGATAAGTGGTCACACAAAGTTGATTAGGAACTCACTAAGTTAACCCGGGGTTTCCCCTGTGCTTACACATGAATGGGATGGTCTTGGCAGCATCTGTGGTGTTTCACAGACTTATTCCACAAAAAAACGATCCCTGCGAGTGCCAGCTGCTCCAGAAATGTTATCAGATGGTGATTAAAAATCTACAAAGACGTAAAAAGTAAGATGCAACATTGTTGTAAAAAGGACAGGAGATGAATGCTGCAGAAAATCGTTCATGTGGTGATGTGATGCACAGAGAATTATTTTATTGTTTAGTGCGCTCTCAGTTCTGTTGTTTTCCTAAGGCTGTACATTAGAACTGAAACTTTAAGCTGGATCCATTTAAACATTAAATGCTACTCTCATGAAATCGTTTCAGTTTGCCACATAGCAAAGTGAAAGGAATTTGATTGATAGGGCACACGCCAAGAATACCCGTTCAGGGTTCTGGTAATCACAGGATGTTGCACTGATGGCTAGTAATAAAAACACAACGAAGATGTATGTCAGGGAAGCTGATTGGTCAGCAGTCGGCCCTTTTGAGCCAGTGACGGAAGTTCCTGCCATTACTGAGTCACATGTGAAGAAAACTAGCTGAAGTAACTCTGGCTAAGGATTATTTTTTTCTTGTTGACAGTACCTTATTTTCACAGTAAAGGAAGCATTTAACCTTTACCTTGAGTTTGCAACTAAAATGTGTGTTGACTGTAAAACGTGATTCGGAGATTCAGCCCGAGCAGCTTCAGTTTTAGCCGTCATGAAAGCTGATGACGCTGCAGCAGCGAGGACGGCGCTGTAGTTGTTTATGGCGGAGCCCCTCTGACTCCACACGCAGCGGGCTGAAGAGAAAGAAAACATTTTTCTAGAGTTGACAGCAGCCACGGTTGTTTCTGTAATCTCTATCCAAACCCTTGCAGGTAAAATGCCAGTAAGAGATCACACGATAAACAAACTTGAAGGTGAAGGAAAGCGATTCTGTTCCCCTCCACACAGAAATAAAAAACTGTCTTGACCTTACGCTTGGTGGATTTTTTTGGTAAACTTTGCTGCAGGTCGATTGTCAGCTACAGCATGCAGGGGTCTGTCTTAAAGCCAACCAGCACGCAGTGTTACCTGTATCAGTTATTTCAAAGCTTTAGTTAGTTATAATTTTTCAGATTTATTCATTCTAAGTACTGTTGTGCCACCTACACGTTACACCTACAGTAGCTGCTCGGCCATGGAAACCCATGCCACGAAGCTCCCGGTGCACAGTTTTTGTGCTGATGTTAATGCCAGAGGAGTTTTAGAGCTCCACAGTTACTGAGTCCGGAGAGCATTGGCGACTTTTGATTGATTGAATGAGCGGTTAGAAGTACAGGTAAAGTAATAACTAATTAATGCAGTTACTTTTACTGTAACTAATTACAGTAAAAGTAATTACTTTATAGATGTAAGTTAGCATGTAAACGTCTCTCACTTGGGAGCTTGTGTTGTGGGTTTTTTTTTTTCCCCTCTGCGATTCACCGAGTGTCATCATGACTCTTCTCTTCGGTCACATATGACCTTCAGTTTTAATGTTCTAACATCTGTGCCTCCTTCAGGTGTCATGTCTGAGCTGCTGAGGGTGATGAACCGTGTTGCTGATGAGAGAGCGGGCAAGGATGGGAAACGGTGGCAGCATCCCTCCGACCTCACCCGCCGGTACGCCACCTTTTGTTGAAATTTTTTTTGTTACAATGTGGCTTCAGAATACACGAGTCTGAGTTTTTTTTATGTCTTTTTAAAAAAAAATCAAATTTAGTTTTACTTTTCTTGCTTTATCGTTTAGTCGTCTCAGACTGTCTTAGAGAGGTTCACCAAATGCTTCCTGACTGTTTTATCAGATTTGTCAAAGATTAAATGAAAATATCCTCTAAGTTTAGTTTTACAAGCACGTAATGTCATGTTTTAATTCTAGTTTTAGTTTAGCTTTATTTAAAGTTTTGATAATCTCCATCTGAATCTGCTTAATTTCAGAAATTACCAGAGTCGCTTTGGTACAAAGCCAGAGACGACGCTCCAAGAATGGCAACGCAAGAACTATGGCTCACGCAAACGCTTTTCAAAAGTTCCTGAACAGTTTGAAAGATGCCACTGTCCTCGAGTCTAAAATGTCTGAGCAATAAACACTGGTCTGTGTGAAAAAACCCTTTGCTGTTATGGTGTAATACGGCCCTTTGCAGACATGCATAACCTCGCTGCTGGCAGCATTCAGACGTCATGGAGAGAGGCACGGCACGCACAAGCGCTGTAGCTGTAGTGAAGTGTAGCCACGCTTTAAATATTTAGCTCTGTCCGCTGATGTCGATAAGGAGGTGTGTGCGTGCGGTGCAGGGTGCTGCTGAGAGAGCTGTACCCCGCCCCTCACGCAGAGAGACCCCTCCTCACGAAAAAAGTCATGTCTTAATAACTGAAAGGAAAGACTATGTACACGTTATTACTAATTAGTGTATTCATACATGTGCAGTGCCTCTGGTATAGTGCAGCTGTGCAGTCGGACTGGTGCTGGGATCAGGCTGAGGAGGGGGTGTCTGAAGGGGCTCTTTTTTTCCTCGGGTCAAATATTTGCACTTTTTTTCTGTTTCTTGGTTGAATTTGTGTTTGGGTGCCTGGTTTGTCTGTTTGATTGTTGCACTCTTGCTTTTTCTTTCTATTTTTTGACTCTACGTTTGTCTTTTATTTAAAAATTGGTGCATGTTTTAAGGTGGTGTGTGCCGATCCAGTACTTGCAGCCTTCCAAGTGACATCAGGCCTATCTGTCCTGCTAAATTCTTCACCATCACACGAGCTGTCACATCATTTCCTGCTTAATACGCTAACGAGTTGATTTTCTAGTTTGTTGCTTATTCGTAATTTAGTGTTGATGTGTTTTGACGTGTGAAAAAGCGTGGCTAATGGCCGTTCCCCGGTCATCTGCGATTTAGAAAACGATGTTCAAGCCTCATCGTCACAGCGAGAAATGCTGACGGGTAACAGACATTCAAAGCCAAGGTATCTGTGGTGTTGCAGGACTGAGAACGCTGGAACGGTACATCACAGGTTATCAGGGATTTGTCATATTTTGATATGGGGAAGAAGCAGGAAAGCATTTCAGGCACGTGAAATGTCTTTTTAAATGGTTGAAAACCCTCTAATGTGTTAAAACGTGTGCTCGGTATCATCAGGATTGTGAGCAGCTGTTTCCGGCACATTTACTGACGCACATTTGAGTTTGATATGGAGGCAGGCTGTGTTATGTCATACCTGCCAGGTCAGTTCACCCACATAACAGCTGTTTCATCTTCGTCCAACATTACCGGTGGTGTAAATGTGTCTGATTGTGTCCTGGCTTATAATGGTCTCCCTGGGAATAAAACAGTTCTCAGTGCAATTTATTTTTTTCATAACTGTGCCTGTTTATTAAGACTGTGGCCTAAACAAATGTCCTTTGTGCTTTCTTTTAAAGGCCTCAGCTGAAGTCTCAGTGTTGCACTGTGACACAAGGTCAGGATATCCAGCATCTCTCTTCCCTGTCTGGCTTCACTTACTTAGACATCAGCAATCAGGGTAAGCTTTTCAGCTCAGCCTGGGGTTTATTAATCGAACTCCAAGCATATTCACCTAAAAGTGCATTGGCAGCATCTGACCAATCACAAACATGGACAGGTCTACAGGTAGCAGACTGGTTTTTACAAAGGAAGACAAAACTATAATATTAAAAATTTAGGAGAGGTCAAACGCATAGTTCATGCTGAAAGCAACACAGTGAGTGAGATTATGTGTGGGAGGAAAGTCACTGTACAGAGATTAGTATTAAAACCTCCATATGAATGCATGTGTGGTTTAAGTGCTTTGTTCAGGAAGACTGGAAAAGTACGTCTGAATTGATAAAGTTGTAATTTTATAAAGTTTAAAGCTGGGGAGAGAAGCCTGCAGTGTGTAAGGTAATGGACCTTTCAGTATCACAGCATGTCTGAGTCTGATTTCATTAAATTAATGTTTAGATGTGCGTAAGACGGTTCTAATTTTCAGTCCTTCAGCTGCACCACCGGCGGTGTTCAACAGTGTGAGAGTAAGAAAAGAATAAATGTAAAAACGGAATTCAAACATAAGCTTAGTCTACTGTGCAAATTTGATATAAAGTCAAAAAGGATAAAAATGTGTCCTTGACTGCGTTTAGGATCAGATGCACTACTGTGCAAAAGTCTTGAGCCACCCCTCATTTAAAAAGAAACAAAACATTTGTGTATTTTATATTTCTATTTTTATATTTGCTAGGAAAATGGTAAAGAGGTACAGCAATGTATTGAAAGATGAGCAAACATAGAAATGCAGTATGTAAAGCAAGTCTGTACAATTCTAAGAAGCTTGAAAGTCAATATTTGGTATGACCACCTTTTTATTCTTCGACACGGTCTGAACTCTTCTCGGCAGCTTTCTTGTAATTTCATTAAGTCGTCTTCAGGAATTGTTCTCCAAACTTCTCGAAGGACATTTGTGGCGGGGCGTGGTCTGCGGTGCCGCTGCAGGGGAAGCGGACGCACATGCACGGCATCTGCAATCACGCCTCGCCGGCTTAAAGTCTGTGCTGGGTCCTGAATGTTCGTTGTTGTCGGAGAGTGAGCTGTGAGCTGAAAAGCTGCGGCCGTGACCGTGTATTACAGCCACCGTAATAAAGTAGATGCTGAAAAGCATGAATGAGTGGTCGGGTCTGTCGTGGATCTTTCACAACATTCAAAGTCCTCCTTTGGATGTTGGATGCGTGTCGATGATCCCACGCTGCTTCGGTGATGTTGAGGTCCGGGTTCTGGGGAGGCCAGTTGTTGACGTATTGTTTCATTGTGCGTTTGTCTGTCCAGGTAAGCTTTTACTGGACTTTAGGATCATTATCATGTTGGCAAAATGAAGCTGTTGCCAATCAAATGCTTTCCAGATGGTGTTATACGAGGGGAAACAAAATCTGACCGTACCAAACTTCCATCAGTTTAGACGGGATCCCCTCCACCGCTGCCTGAAATGCAGCCTGTGGCCACGACAGAAGCTCCGGTGTTTTACAGGTGACCCGAGACTCTCGATGTTTTAACCCTCCGCTGACTTCCGCCATGATGATGATTTGAGTCAAAAATCTCAAATTTGGATTCCTCACTCCATCAGAACTGTTGCCACTGATTTTTCTTTTTCAGTCGAGTTCTTGTGTAATTTTGCATACACAAGAACTTGAACACAAGAAACTTTGCCTTTTCTCCATTTCCTGTCCTCCTTCGCAGCTACCCTTCCACTGAGATGATTTCTGATGAGGTTTCAGTGAATCAACTAAAGGGCATCTCTCAGGTTTTGTGTCAGGTCTTTGCCGTTTTTCCTTTGATTCTGACCTTTTTAGATAGTTTATCTGCTGTAGATTTTCTTTTAAAATTGATTTTAATTTAATTATTTTAAGGCCTGACAAGTCTTCTTTTGTTTCTGCCTGTCAAACTGTTATTCACCTAAAGAAATGGGAACAAATGACGAGTTCCTGCGACAGACTGCTACTAACAAAGTGCCTAAACATACAATTTAAAATTGTCTCTCATGTGTAGGCACAACACTGGTTCATCCTTTGAGTCGGGTGTCTTTTGTTTTTTCTTTTTAAATCCTTGAGTGAGTCATAACTTTTGAGTCAAGGTCTGGACTGAAAATGGGTGAAAAAGCGGCCAATGTCCAAAGAAACACTTTGAAAGACCTTCAGAAAGCTGAACTATTCCTCAAGGCCACCTTAAAAAACTGTGAGGAAGTCTGGTTCCTTGGACTTGAAACAAAGAAGTGATGGTGGCTCAAGACTTTTGCGCAGTACTGTATATATAGAGCAGTATTTACTTCTCCTGAGGTTTGAGGGATCTTCCCAAAGGCGGTGATTTCATACCTTTTCTTTTGAACTACTTATCAAATGACCTCTTTGGCCACACACTACAACTTGGGGTCAAACAGGAAGGTGTTTAAATCATAAATGTTAGTTTAAATTGTTCTTTTAAAAAAAAATCTTTTTATTGTAAAGCAGCAGCGACCTCTTTGTACTCTGAGCTGCTCGGCGGATTCAATGCACTGTGCTCTCATTAAACCTCGCATGAGCAGTGCCGCAGGCTCTCAGCAGAGAACTCGCTCCCTAGAGTCAGAGAGGCGTCATAATAATGCTCAGCTCCCACTACAGTTGTCTTCCTGTGTTAATGTTTGGTGAATAATGCTGCATCTTTTGTCAGTTTTATTCTGACAGCCCAGGTGAATGCAGGCGGCCCAGAAACACGGAGCAGGGGTCTTTTCAAATGAATAATGCATGCGGTTAAAGTAATCCTGTCTGTGCAGATAGTAGGGCAGCCTGTCCCTGCCCGGTCAGCCAGAAGGCAGAGGTAGGTAGGTGTGTGCCAGCGAAGGCCTCGTGAAACTGCAGACTGCAGGGCACGTGCGCACTTGGCGTGCTGAGCGACACCTTCCAGCTGTGTTTTAGTTTCTTTTTCCCCCCCCTCCTCTTCCCTTCGGAGGCAGCAGCACAGCTTTGTGTTTACCTGACATGCCTCACAGTTTTCCTGCAGCTGTGTTGGGAATTGTCAAAACAGACTACAAATAACGAGTCAGCTATAAAATCCCACCGCCTCGTTTCGCCTGCTCAGCCAAACAGTCGAGCCGGCGGTCGCTCTCGTATTGATACACGTGAAAGCAAATGCAGTCTAATGTTGGACTCGAGTAGGCTTCGAGTGATTTGTTGTTTCGCTGCTAAAGCCTCATTGATTTCTGAGCCATTACGAATTCATGCACGTTTTCTTAGCTGCTGACTGGATGGGAAATGCATTTGCCCAAAACCACGTGGAATTTTTCAGCAGGACGTCTGTCTTTGTCAAACTTTGATTCCTCCACGGCAACCGTGAAACTAAACTGTATTTTTATTTAAAGGGAAGTCTGTCAGTTGCAGTCTGATGAATTTCAGCTTTTTTTTCTTGCTGAAAGAAGAAAAAAACTCTTTTTTTTTTTTAAGCTCAGAAATCACCAGTCGCATCTTTTCTCTGATGCATTACCAGCTCTCCTCACTGTTTCCAACGGGGAGCAAACGCACACCTTTATTTTGAAAATATTAGATATTTTATTTAAGCATACACAAGTAAGCATACACAACTTCAGTTATGAAGAATACGGTGTAACCTTGTGCATAATAGTTAAACCATGCTAGCCCTCATTAAGCAATGACTGCTGTACACTCCATACAGTGAATATAAACATGATAGCACTAGTAAAGCAGTTAATTTTTACTAAACCATGCTTCTTTGTCATCCTCATTCCTAAATTTCAAGAATCCCATAATGAAATGGTCAAACTTCATGAATATCCAGGCATGTTTCTACTCTAAAACAAAAGACATGTTGTGTAAGTTGTTAAAATCCAGCGTTTGTTGCAACCGAGCGTCTTTTTTTTCTCAGGCATTGATTCAGCACAAACGGTAGCAGGAGAAAAGCTTTCGGGCCTTTCTTAACGAGTGGTTTGACACCACAGGGCTCACGTGGAATGTTGAGTTCGTGCTGTCGTCACCGTTTGTCGAGTGCAATTAGGGGAAAAAGATTTTTCATCTACCTTTTGGCCACTGTTTGCTTAACCTGTTCCAGTCAGTGGTAGCAGCTGGGTGCCGCCTTCACCCAACTTAACTCCCAGTAATCAGTTTTTCAGTAGCAGCAGGGATGAGCTGAGCAAACTGCACTGCACTGCCTACTGTGTGTAATGAGTGGATTCTAATTAGATACCCTTCCACTTAATTAATTTGACATGTTATGCCACTGTGTAGCTGTTAAACATGGTCAAACGCCTATGTGTAAAAATAAATAAATAAATTTCATGTATTAAGTTGGAGAGCTCACTCTGTGCTCAGCTGCTGAAGCTGCAACCCTTAAAGGAAAAGGTTGGCACTTTCAGACATCCACTTGATGGCTTTCTTAGCCATTAGTTAGATGAAGAGACCGACTGCGCTCCCATGTTTGTACTGTTGCTCGAGCCAGCAGCCCATTCTCATTCCGGGGGGGGGGGCAAATACTGCTGTTTTGTTAAAACTGCTGGTTTCTCACAGATGCACAGTTGTCCTTTATGGGGATGGTGAGACAGATCTTCATTGTAATCATCACATGTGGACGCTTGCATAGGACCCCTTGGTGTCACATTCAAACGCGCTGGGACAGCTGCGTATTTCTTTTTTTAACTTGAGGATCGAACACTAGACACGAAAGTGAAGGGGAACAACCCAGTACGAACTCTAACCCAGGACGCCGGAGGAAGGACTCAGCCTTCAGGATGTGGCTGAAGAGCGACTGAAAAATTAAATGGAAAGCTCCCAACGGGAACAACAGGAACCGCAGACGACCCAAACCTCCAGCTTCCTAATGTCAACTTTGTGGGTCTTTAAAACTGGATTGTTGTGTTGTTGTGGCTGTGGCTGGTGCGTTAAGGTAACAGCATCACAGGACATCTTGTAGCATCTGACAAAACAGCATTATTTTGTACCGTACGATAGCAACATGCTGGCGTTCGATGCCTTACTTTGAGAATGTGTTGGCTGTAATTTAACCAGTTGCTAAGAGAAGTGTTGATCTTCTCATGTAACTGCAAATTCCCAAAATGTCAAACTATTTATCGTTAAAGTTTGACAACCTGCCACAATAGCCCTACATTTAAATCTGTAATAAGGAATACAGTATTTACAGTGTCAACACAAGAGCGTACCATCGTCACAACTTTTAAAATTAACTTCATATGCTGCTAGCTGACTCGGTACCAAAGAGGAGCAAAGGACTTAAACTGTTTCAGGGAATGCGGATGATGAATATGTTGCTGGCAAACTTAAGACGTTCAAAGAAATCATCTGGAGACGACGCTCGTTATCATCCGTCACTGTGTGGACGGATGCCTATTGATCGGAGAGTCTTCTACCGGGGGAAATGTTCCTGGGGGATAAAACCGATTCAGCCTTCAGCTGCAGAAGTTTTAAGTAAAGTGGTGATCACTCCACAGAAGATTTCCCAAAGTTTGTCCTGGCTAGACAGAAGTGTTAGTCAGGAGGGACCTTTACATTAGACAGACTCACATTTGAAACCTTCGTGTGACAGTTGCGGTGAAGAGGAAGAAATTGGGGAAGGCGACCGGGGGAATGATGCGCAGCAAACAGCAGGGCTCACTGGTCATGGAGGCTCGTGAGTGATAAAAACCTGCCATTGCATTAGTTATCAGTCTACTCACACTGTTCATTGCTTTTTCTCTTAACTGCCTCCCTTTTGCACTGCACTCAAGGCTGAGGAGCTGGGACCTGTTGCGTTCGCAATAAAAGACGAGTCGGTGCATCACAGAATGAGAAGGTGCCCGTCGATACGGATTCCCAGCAGCTTGAATGGCCCTCGAACACCACGTCTGGGTGATTACGTGAAATATCCAGGGCTTTGTCCCTCATCAAAAACACTCTTCTTTTTAATGCACATAAACAGCATAATGACATAATCTAATAGAAGCACATAACGGTAGTGCAATGAAAAAGGTATTCAATAACAGGACTTTAACAGCCATGTCTAAACAAAAGAATTCACTAGCAGTAGCAGTACCCTCTTACAATACGAGACTATATATCTTCCATTTAGTCTTGTCATATTTCATTAAAAGCTCTTCAGACTGACGCTACCAAACAAGAGTGAAATTTTAAATGTATTTACACATTAAAGGCCAGCCATCTCTTCCAGCTTTTCAGACAACATGGCATCGATCTGTAATGTTTCCCTTTTTCTTTGCACACACATTTAAATACTGGGTGGAAGATAAATATCATGGTGTGAGATGCAGGGGCTTCCATCTTATTAGATAAATCATATGGTGTGATTATTTTTAAGGCAGTACTACTGAGTTTGAATCAGCCCTCGAATGCATCATTTTGCTCCCAGATGTGCCATATACCATTACGTTTCAGCACAAATGTTGACTTTAAATTGGTGAAAAAGTCTGAATAGAAGCCCTTCTGTCTGGTGACAAAGAAATTGTAGGGTTACAAGTTGGGCCCCATTTTAAAAAAAAAAGTTGTTTTGTTTTTTTTAATCCCATGCTAACCATTGGAAACCAAAGTTTTTACAACAGCGCTTAAGGACATTTGGGGATCATCTGCTCGTAGTTAATTCCCTCCAAACTGGATGTGCAGTTCATTCGTCTGCCTGAACATTACAACATGCTGAGAGGTCGGGATTTCATTCAAAGAGGCTTCAGCGTTTGAGTCCTCGATTCTGCACTTCCTCTGAGGGTTGTATTGCTGATATAAGCTATCTCATCTGTGTCTCTGAAGAGGAAAGACCACTTCTTCCGAGAGTCCAGCCCCTTTTAGAGTTCGTTAATTAGATGAATGCACTCCATTATGGCAGTTCTGCTCGTCTCCAGAATGCTTTGAGGTTCATCCCCCTCAGAGAGAAAGACACGAGGGAATACTAAAGGGCTCATTCTGGACATGGAATGTAACATTTCAGAATAAAAGCACGAGGGACAAGAAGTAGGATGAAACCTGGCTTCTCATGAACTTTACTGTGAGTATTTATGCAGATCAGAGGTGCCTATTATGCATTGATGCGTTTTTATCTTTTCGATCGAGTCCTGGTGATTCAGCTTTGGTAGCAGCCTGCTCAAAAGCTGCTCTAGCATCATCACAACACATTTTAGAAACATCTGATAAATTAGCCAGGTGGGAGAGTCTGGATTCCCTGAGGGGGCGAAGAAAAACCCCAAAAAACCAAGTGAATCCACAAGATGGCGAAGAGCTTCTGCCCGAGAGGGAATCAATGAAACAAAAATACCAGAACAACAAAACTGTACTGGTGGCACCTTGTAAAAATTTAAAGAATTACACCCTAACAGCCCACTTACAGAATGCAGCACGTTATGATGAAATTATGTGTGGATATAAAAGATTAAAGCAGAAGAGACTATGTCAACCCAGAAAAGGGAAATGCCCAGGTTTTGCAGTCACTGATAACACACTGAAAGACTCTGAGAAGAAGGTGATGGAGAGAATGAAAAGGTCTCTGGCTCTGTTTATCAGCTTTGGTCCCTGGGGCTTGTTTATCTGCAGTCTCTCCAAAACCAGAGCCATTCGGCTCTAATCTCTGCTGCCCCACAGTGCAGTAGTCACTGAGCACGGAGCAGCTGCTGCCTCTTCACACCGGCGCTGGCCGTCGGAGCGTGCCCGACGCCCGGAGTCCTGAGGCCTCGCTCCGGCGCCAGGCCCAGAGGAAAGAAGGCGCTGCCCAGGAGCCCAGAGTCCCAGCGTCATCCTGACAAGCAGATGGGCTTAAAGGGGGCCCGCTTGTTTGTGAGAACACAAAGTCTTTTAGGTAAAGAGAAGACGTCCTGGCAGTCACACCTCAATGATGTTGACAGATGGCATCCTATTGTTGTTGTTGTTGTTCTTGGGGAACTGTGGGAGGAGAGAAGAAGATGACAGGTATGAGACGACCGCAGGACTCTCAGGAGTCGCACAATAAAATTCAATGAGTATGACGATGCCTCTGCTGCTACTTGGATGCTTTATTGATGTTCGTAGGCGAGTGAAAGGAGGAAAGATTAGATCTGGACTTCTGCTGTCGGCACACGATACATGGTTATGAAATGGGCTCTGTGCACTGACCAATTAGAACTTATCAGAAGCCATGACTCGAGGGCTGCTGCGAGCTGATGCTGCGTAGTCATGCACGTAATGGCGCCATGTTGGAGCAATGTTAAGCTTTAGTCTGACGCTCAGATGACACCATGGGAGCGTATGAAGTGTCAGTGGAAAAAAAGGTCTAGAAGTGGCCGGGACCATTCACCTGCCCGGCGCCGCTGAGGGGGAGACACCCAGGGAGAGG
>VVHJ01012803.1:4767-24920 GCA_015107715.1 Tylochromis polylepis
CGGTGGCGGGGGGGGGGGGGGGGGGGGGGCGACGGGGGGGGGGGGGGGGGGGGGGGGGGGGGGGGGGGGGGGGGGGGTTGCGTCTGGGAAAGGGACATTGCATATGAACTGTGATCTTTAAAGTCTGGATAGAGTTCATTTCAATTCAGCTCATTAAGTTACTACATTTACTTCAGTTAATATAGTGGGGGGTTTTTTCAGTAAAGTTTAAAAAAGTCTTTAAAAGTTTCTCTTTCCATCTTACTTTCCCAGGGTCCTTGCACCTAAATGTGCAGCCTGTAACCAGCCAATCCTGCCCTCAGAGGTAAGCTACCGCCACCTCATTTTCTCTGCTGTTTCACTTGGGTAACGTCAGCATTATGCAAGATTCCCATTATACTCACAGTTTCTGCGTCCAGATCATTTCAGACAACTTTAGAGCTTTTATCATTTTAACATTTTGTCTTTTCAATTTAAAGGATTGAGCTTTTTCTCAAAAGAAAACACTAAAAATACTTTGTCGTGGGTTTCTAAAAAATGAGCTGGTTATTAATCCATCAACAAAAACAAAGCCAACATGTAGTTCCATAAACGGCCACTTGAAAAATGCTCAACCATACAGCAGAAACATGTTCAAACATGTTTTCAGCCTGTGACACACAAACTGTTTTGCTCTTTCTGTCAACTTAAACCAACAACTGTAACATGCAGCAGGACGTTTTTAAATAACTCAGTAAACAATTTGTTAAAGGCTAAGTTTGCTAATGTTAGCTAATAAATTAGCAATCCTCTCTTGTGCATATTTATTTATTTGTAAATCCCCCAAAAAATTTGGGAAAAAAATGTCCTATATGCTACTCATCCTTTTATATTCATTCTACAATACTAATCTGCAGATGTTAATTAAAAGTACCATACCATACCAAATTGGCACAATACAAATTGTGTTTTTATACCCACATAAGATATATTTTAGTTATACAAAGGGTGGGAAATTCTTTTGTTACAGCAGTTAAAATAAGTTAAAGACAGCCATACAGTATAATAAGTAGCTTTAATAAAATAAAATATGACACGATAAACGCATATCTCACGAAGGTAAAAACTAATCTGGAAAGAAAAAAATCAAAGTAAAATAAACATAATTTTAGATTAAAGAAATGTAATTAATAATATGGTATGAAAGACTTGTATGCCTGGAAGCGCACAGACCGTAAAGAGAATAAATAAAATGCAATAAAGGCCACTAGCCAGGCGAAACTGGGGACAGTTCATAGTAAACGCCTTCATCTCTACCATAAGGACACAGCTTTGTTGGTTAAAAGCAGTGCTGACATTTTAACTCTTTGATGGCCCCTTCAAATACCTTACTTCTCAGGTGACTGGAGAATATCTGAAATATTTAAACTTCAGATCCACTCAGTGGTTACTGTGGGCATGCTGGACTGTGTTATAGCACATAGGTTTCTGAGTAGGTTTCTCAGCATCTAGATAAGTATATGTAATTTGCAGCTGAAATGTGAACCCACGTACAGGATATGATCATAAAGCGATGGATTTTTATCTTTACTGTGGAGAATGATTAGCTCAGGTTCACAGGAGGGCAAAGACTGTGAGAAGAACCATAAAGCTAAGATGACTAAGAAACTGCAGGAGTAGAGCATGGTCAGCTATTTTTACACATGGACTGTCATTGAGTAAGCACTTGATTGATTATAAATCCTTAGTCTGCTCAAGTTAAGACCCAAACGCAGAGCTGTGTTCATAGCTAAGTTTCAAGCTGGTCAAAACAATGTGAGGCCTCATCTCTCCGAGTTATTGTTTGATGGGAGGGAGAAATAAGTTGTAATGTAATGAAACTGCTCTGATACTGGAGCAACCATTGGCAATCATGTCTCAACACTCAGAGAAGATTGCCAAGCACTTGAGCTCCAAAGCTGTGATGCAGAGGAGTTACAGATCATTCAGCGCGTGGCTTTCATTGACGTCCTCGGGCTTCTTATCGATCTTTTGAAGCTTTTGTCAAACTGAGAAGTTGAACTGGAGCATTTTCTAGTGAGCTTAGCTTCAGTGGTTTGTGTCTTTGTGATTTTTTTTTTTTCTTTTCTTTTCTTTCTCTCCAGGGGTCTGATGAAACCATTCGAGTAGTATCCATGGACAAAGACTATCATGTTGAATGTTATCACTGTGAGGTGGGTAAAAACACATCGAAATTTAAAATGTGTGTGTTTAGTGGCTCTTAGCGAGTCGCTTTCTGAATAGCTCATTAAATGAAATTATAATGAGTAGATCCCCGATCTTAATTACAGTCTTGGTAATTATGCTGTGCTGAGCAGAGCAGGTATGCAACACCTCATCATCACCATCTGATCATTTTCTCAAGTGCCTGGTTTTTTTGTTTTGGTTTTTTCTTCCCCACAGTATGATTGACAGCTTTTCCTTCATAATCAGTGAACTGTGAGAAGTGCCTCTGTGTAACTACTGGATGGTTTCTTCTCAGTTTTTTTTTTTTTTTTAAGTCTTTCAAATTGTTCAAAAGGGAGCACAAAATTTAGTGTTAGCAACATTTCTTTCAAGAAATCTTTCAGCACAAAAGAGAACCCCTGTTGACCAGAGCCATTATTGCTGTCACATCTTCCAAGATCAATACAGAGCAACAGTCACACCCTTTGTCCACTGTTCCTTCTGCTCAAGCTCACTCAGTAGACATGCCTCAGCCAGTGTTCTTGCTTTGTGCTGTGCAGGACTGTAAGATGGAACTGAACGATGAGGAAGGTCACCGCTGTTACCCGCTGAACGGCCACCTTCTCTGCCACTCCTGCCACCTGAAGCACATCCAGCCTGGCTGCTCCTCTTCAATCGCTGCCACCTCCTACTAACAGCGCTCCAGGTGGTGGGAGACACCTGATGGATCGAAGGAGGAACTGCAAAATATGGACTTAGGGAATTTATTTGCAATTCTTGTTGTAAAGGATTGAGACGGCCTGAAATATAGTTTGATATGTATATTGACAGGAATGTCAGTGAAGTGTCCTTTATGCAGAATCCAATAATGAAGTACTGCAGTGCACCGAAACCCTACTTTAAATGAAGCATTGCATACAGACTTTGTTGAAGTGTTGTCATATTATACATTTTTTTTGTGTAAATATGAAATGCCTTTGTGTAAATATCCTAGACTATGTGCCTTCAGCTTCACCTCCACACTTCTGCTGTTAATTTCAACATTTAGTTACATCCTATAATAACTTCGACACATCTGTGTCACATGAGAATACAACAATACTTAATTCCAGGGGTATAAGAGATGGGCATCATGGCACTGAAATAATCCTGAACTGGAATCTATGGAATAATTTGGCAAAACCAAAGATTGCTGTAGAAGTATAGCGCTGAGAAGGAAACATGGTTTTTGAGCCCTTATTTTGGGACAAATCCTGCTAACGTTTAAATCAGTTTTTACCACATTTAAGGGGTAATCGTATGGGGTTTTATTCTGGGTTTTTTTTTTTATCTTTTAAATGTCACACTGACCACTGAAATTAAAGCTAATTTACAGGATCCTCCACGATAATTTCCCAATGGTGTTTTATCAAGTGAGAGACTTGGTTATACTGTTAGTCTGTTCTAAGCACATGGAGAAATAGGTTCATAGAAAACTCACTTCTATGAGAATGCTGGCATTAGAACTGTAGATCATTGCATATTTTTTATAAATATTTATATATGCTGTAGGCCTATAATCATTTATGTCTGTTTTATTTTTGGGCAATTCCCCTTTAAATAGTTATTTCCCTTCCAGAACATTTTCGGTTTGATGCTTTTGCCATCCATATTTTATTCATATACTAACTTAATACTTGCGTGCTTGACATTTGCAGTCCTTATTTTGTAACCAACTGTAGATGAAGAGAAACATTTGTATGTTCTGTTTGATTGTTGTAAAGGAAATATTTAATTAATAAAATACATCAAGCCAAATTTGATTTAGACTATTAAAATACTATTTCAGATCCCTTAACAAGTGTCTCCTGTTGCTTTTTCACTGTCGTAATGTATTATTTATTACTGATTAATTACATTGAGCTGACTAACAGGCTAACAGTGTAACTGTTTGAACACTGGCTGATATCCATTCAGCATAGATGCTGATTATGTCCTCCTCAGTATTAGTCCTGAGGACCAATGCAGCCTCTGCAATGATAGTCTACACCAGGGGTCTCCAGCTCCAGTTCTCGAGAGCTACTCTCCTGCAGCTTTTAGATACATCCCTACTCCAACACAGCTGAATCAAATGGTTGAATTACCTCTTCAGCATGCCATCAAATTTGGCAAAGGCCTGGTAACAACCATTCATTTGATTCAGGTGTGTTGGAACAAGGATGCATCTAAAAGCTGCAGGGCAGTAGCTCTTGAGAACTGGAGTTGGAGACCCCTGGTCTACACACATTCTCTTTAGATGCATGGTAGACTGGCTAAAAAACGCAATAAGGAAGGAATCGATCCTGTGATCTTCTGATTTGTTTAGGCACCCTGTCCATTAGCTCTGTGAATAAGCCCGATGGCGTCACCTGCTGGCATAGAGAGCAACGACTAGGCCGAGTTTTTTCTTTTTAAGTTGTAACTACTATTATTTATTAATTTAACAATTATTGTTCTTTTTAATACTACGCCTATAAAAAACACTAATAAAACCTAAACTGTAAAAACAGCGCTTTTGTGAAGTACAAATTGCCCGAAGTATGTTGCTGCCATCATGTGGGCCAGTGGCGCAATGGATAACGCGTCTGACTACGGATCAGAAGATTCTAGGTTCGACTCCTGGCTGGCTCGATCTTTTTCACTTTTCTCACACAAACTTTTTTGCATGAGAAAAGTGATGAAAACTACCTTGTTTTACTTTCACTTCTGTAGAACGAATTAGGTGCACCATCTTTACGAGATCCTTGGTATTCACATGGTTCTAATACAACCTCAAATAGTTATAACAATATCATTTATCTATGTTTGTCCAAGGAACTTTACCTTCCGCCAATCAACAAAAGTGTTTTTTTTTTTTTAAAGTTAAAAATATGACGAGCCAGCCAGGAGTCGAACCTAGAATCTTCTGATCCGTAGTCAGACGCGTTATCCATTGCGCCACTGGCCCACGTGGCAGACCTAATGCACACTATCATTAGTCAGAGCGTACCCCTCTTCCTCACGTCCCTTAAAAGGCTCCATTGGTCAGCAGATGTCGCTGTTGAGTTTTACCCAAATAAGGTGGAGGACGTTAACTGCGTTTCAGACTGATTGTCCGAACACTAACTTGTCGCTTGCTTTTTCGACTCATGGTTACCACAGTGCCACTACACATAGGATGTACATAAGTTTGGAGTGCAATAACACTGCTACCTCTGAAAGGAAATTTAACAGTATACAGCTGCTTGGGCAACAAACGTTACGAGGAGATTTGCTACTGGATGCACAACTGAGTCCCACGCACTCTACTCAGGTTTCATGGCCCAAGTCACCCGCTGCATCTTTTTGTGGGATGAGAGCGACCTGCAATGACTCAGGGCAGCTAAGCGCACAGAAGCCAGGAAGCAAGTCACATGCGCCCTACTGAAGCAGATGTGATAGGCCACATCACCAAGGCAGAGATTATGCTTCACTGTAGAAGCATCCAGGACAGTGAGGAGATGGAAGTCATGCTCTAGCAGTTGATGGAGGCATATGATGGAGAGAGGGGCTGCAACACTCTTGTAGTCCCTCTGATCCACTCTGCAAGGATGCCAGAAATCTGGAAAGCCCTGCGAAAACACATTCCCTGCCTTCTGCTCTAATTAAATGGGTTGCCAACTGCCAGTAAAACAGAAGAAGATGAAGAAGAAATTACATAGTCATGCTGCAAGTGAGACAACGCAGCGTGTAATAGCAATAGATATTTGAAAAGAAAAAGTAGTCAGTCTGACCTGGGTCCTGGAGAAAAATCCGACCCAGATGACGGCCCTAGCATGAGTAGTAGTCAGAAGAAAGCAAAAAGGTATATGGGGACAAACCGAGCCATTTCCGCTATGCCTGGTGCGCGGGGAAAAATGATCAATATGCTTTTTGTGACATTTTTGTTTGGTGGTGTGCCGTGTGATTTTTCCAATGTGAAATATGTGCCGTGGCTCCAAAAGGTTGGGAAACACTGTCCTAGAGTTTTTAAACGTACAATAGGAGGCAGAGCTTTAAGCTTTAGGCCCCTCTTCTGTGCAACCAGCTCCCAGTTTAGATTTTGGGAGACAGGCACTCTGTCTACTTTTAAGATTAGTCTTAAAACTTTATGATAAAGCTTGTAGTTAAGGCTGGATCAGGTGACCCTGAAACCACTCATCAAAGTCCGGGCCTAGACATAATCAGAGGATTATAAAAGCACAGTTCACGGACTAAAACCCTCCAGTGTTGGCTGAACCAAATAAAGGGTCAACTTCTGTGCCACTTGTCCAACGATTAACACATAAATCCCCCCCAAAAAAGGAGCATGAAAAAACACGTTTCATATAAAACTAAATACCAAAATGAAGCAATAATGCTATAGTTAAACACATTTGGGATCTGAAATTACTTTAAAAAGTCATCAGTGTGCTGTTTAATATTTCAAATGGACTTACTTGTTTCGCTGTGATCACAAGTGGACATGCGTGTTTTAAATAAATAACTGGTTCTAATGGCATGTCATCATTTATGCGTGGGTCTCTTTTTGTGTCCCATTCAGCCGTTGAACTAGCGATAGCAAGGCTATTCCCACACAACACCCCTGCTGCATCAAAGCCTCGTCTATATTCAGATTAAATGTGCAGCTTTTCTGGGCTAATTGCTAGCCTTCTTACACAGACATGCGCGCATCCATCTGACAGGTTGGTCTTAAAAAATAATCCAAAGATAATCTATCTCAACTCCTAGCCTGGCACTTTCCCCATTTCTATAAAAACCTAGAGCTTGGCCAAACATATCGAAGGCTATTAAGAGTGATAAAATTACCTGTAATGATTTCCTCCTTAAGATACATTTGGCCACATATTATAAGAACTTGCCAGTAGTTTCTGGTCCACGCTGTCTAAGCTCAATAACACGACACTGCATGGGTCATGTTAAAAATTAAGCTTTTGAAGGTGTTAAGCTTTATTGTCTGGTGCTGTATAATGGTGACACTGTGGTGACTCCTCTTCTTCCTGAGGTCAGGGGCTGGTTAGGGTAGTAAGTCATCAGTGGTGATGGCATGGCATGGTTTCGTCAACACTGTATTTAGTGGATAGATTGATATCAAAGGAGGAAAGAATAAAAAAGAGGGGCAGTGAAGAGAGAGACAGGGATTAAGTTTTAACACATTCACACATTACATAAACATAAAATTGGACTCACATGTTCACAAGTAAGCATGCATTTTTTATTTAAATAGCCTGGAATCATCTCAGTGTGAAACAGTAAATGAAAGAATCCATTATTGGAGCTCCCACACTTTTCCCCAGTCGGACTGACTTGCAGATGTTCGCTTGACTGAAGTCTGTGAAGAAGCTGTAGTCCATGTATCTCACATGGTATGGCCATGGATTGGGCCTAGCTCCCTGGATCACAGCAGGATACTCACCTGGTACATGGATGTCTGTGTTCCTTTGTCTTCTCTCACTTTGCAGCAAATCACCGTCTATTTGTGTGTGACATCTTTTAAGATACTACTGCGTAACTGGCTTCTTGTTTTCAGTAGCAAACTTGAGGAGGGTGTGGAGGAGGTTTCGGTTCTGGTAGCCACATCCATCTCTTCACAGGATGTACTCTTTATACGAGGAGTTTTCTTCAAGAAAATATACAATGCATGAAGCAGAGAGGCCAATAACTCTCAGGGAATAGGTAAATTGTTGCATCACATGATGCATGTCATAGATGGTAAAGTTATGTGCGCTTAGTTTTGTTTTACAAAAAAAAGGCAGAAGCTTGAAGCTTGTGGCAGAGCAGGAGACCCTGCAGGTCAGTACATGTCACCAACATGTCTCCTCACTTGCCTTTTTTATTGTCAGTTTCCTTCATAGCCTATGCTGTCTTTTTTCATGTGCCATTCGTCCCACGTGGCAGCACTGTTGTTCCCTGTTTTAAATGCACAACAAGTAAACTAGGGACAGATTTAAGCCTTTGAATATTTTTTTGAACACTCGCCTTGACAGAGACTGGATTCCACACTGGATTTAATGGTTTGCAGAGGAGCGCTTACGCACTGTGTGAAGGCACAATGACCTACAGTGATGCTCCAGAAGGAAGGTCTTGAGGAAGTCCTGCTGTTCTGTCTAACTCCTCACCTTTGCTTTCTGCGTCTTCTCTAGAATTTTCCCTCTTCTTCCTACCCAGTTCAAAAAACACTGCTTAGTGCCAAAGATCAACAGGAGTATTTGCTGGCAAACTGATTCTTTTACCGTCCATCCCAAGGTGGCAAAAAAAACCCTGATGCTGACCTCCTGGGTTCAGTTGCTTCTGCTCAGAACATAGGATTAGATTTAGTATTTTACCCACTGTCGACATAGTTCAGCACTTCTTTAATCTGCATAACTTAATTCTTCTTAAACTTTATTAGTAGTGCTTAAGTTTGTTCTTTGTGTTCTCTTTTCTGACATCACGACAAGACGAGTAATAAAAACATAGCTTAATGGTTTAAAGTTGATTATTGATTGGACCTAGACCTGTGAAGCACTTTGAATTGCATTTTTTTTTAAAGCAAAGGCTCTATAAATCTAATACATTTGTTTTCATTAGTTATTTGACTTCTTACATCTGACAGTAGACACAGCAGAATGAGCACATTACATTTCTAAAAAGTCAAAAGTGGAGATACATGTTTTTTGATGGACAGCAATGTTATGTTGGCACATCCAGCTGTTAAGTTCAGTGAGTAGCCACTTTTTAACTTTAAGATGTTACTGTTATTTTTTCCGTACAGTTTCCATGCATGGGATCTATGAAGATTAATTTATTTTAAAATTATTTTATCATCAGGCACAAGGAGGTAGATTAACTGGATCTTTTACCTCAAGTACCAAGGCATCAATGAATAATATTTCTGCAGACATTAGACTTGAACGCTGCTGCCTCTTCATTGTTGGCCACCCCCCTGTGAAAATTATGCTTGAAAAAACTGATCATCAAGTTGTAGAGTCAAGTGAAGAATATCCATATGTTGAGCTGATGGCGAACAACAGCAGTAGCTGTGTTTGTAGGCCTGTTTTTCAGAGAGAACGGGAAAAAAAAAGAAAAGAAGAATAGGCTGTGTATTGTGTTTTTCCACTTTGAGTTTGCAGTTTGGCCCTAAGGCCACAGCAGGGGGCATCCTAACCCAACAATATCACATTCACTTTCCTGTCCATGCTTCACTCCAGTTTGGAAAAGCGCCTCATGCAAATCACTTGAAGAATGGTGTGTTTCTGTGTACACCTACCTGATAGTGGGTAGCTGAAAAGTGTTTTGAGGCTAAAATGAGATCTTTTTTATTAGCCTAATAAATTAGACCTACAATGTAGGGTTATTGTGCAGTTTGTCTGGAGTAGCGATTTTGTAAACTCGTAACTGGTTTTGTAAATAATTGTTCTACTGCAATCAACTGTGCTCAGGCTTACTACAGCTTACTAAAGGGTGTTATGTGGTGTCTTCTGGATTGTTGCATCATTGGAAACAAGAGGCAATGTTTTCCAGATTCTTTCCTACAGCAGATGTTGCTAATAGACAATAATATCACAGAGAGATTTGCAGGAAGCAGATGGAATATCAATTTAAGTTTCCATTGTTACATGTTGTCTAGGTTTCTATGGAGACAAAATGTGAAATATCATCTTTTCAGTTTGAATTTGTTACGTTCAAAATGCACCACAGAAAAATCCTCAGAAAAATCTATTGAAAACTATTGTATTACCAGAAATGACTTAACAAGAGTTTAAATAAAGGAATAATCTAATCCCACTTATGACAATAAGATGTAGTTTGAGATCGGTGTCCGAGTATTATTGACTTTTATATAGAACCAATAAAAAAAACTGCATTTAAAACCATAATGTACACACTGACAGTCTGGTCAATCCCTTAAGTGTGCACATTAGTTAGGGAAACCCCATATTTGTCTTCAGAAGGACACCTGCCTTAATGTGGATCCCAGCTTTGAAACTGCATATTACATTTCCCCGATGTATGTTTTTTTAAAACTATGTTCAAGTATTTTAGGTTTCCTGTCTCCTGTTGCCATGCATTGCTGTGGCCCTTTCACCACTACTAAGATGCCAGTAACATAAATCTTTCCAACGAGTTAAAGTGGCTCACATTTCCTCCTGTCATGTTTAGACAGCCATTCACATCCTTCCTAACTGTATTTGGTACTTCATCAGTAAGTTGATTGATTGATTGATTGATTCTCTAAAATGCATTTTTAAATTTGCTGTTGTTTGACTGTCAGGCAGCGGTTGATACTCTCTGTATTTCAAAATGTCACAAATGTAACAACTGGGTCAACTGCTAAAACTAGCTAATTTTCTTGTTTCATTTACACATATCTAATCTAAATTATAATAAGGTATCATTAAACATTTTGCATGTCGGCATCTTAATTTTCAATTTAACTATAATAATTATAATAGCATATATAGTATATGTAGAGAAGTAAAAATTACATTAAAAAGGTGACTTTGAATGTGGCATGACTGTTGTTGCTTGACAGGTTTCTCTGAGTATTTCATAAATTAATAATTTAGTGGGATTTTCCCACATAATCTCTAGACTTTACAGCGAATGGTCTGAAAAATAGAAAATACCCACTGAACAGTAGTTCTCTGGACAAAAATGCCTTGTTGATACCAGAGGCCAGAGGAGAATGGCCACACTGCTTCAAGCAGATAGGAAGGCAACAGTAACTTAAATAACCACTCGTTACAAGCAAAGTATGCAGAAGAGCCTCTCTGAATGCACAATACTTCAGACCTTGAAGCAGCTGGGCTACAGCAGTTGAAGATCACACTCTTTTCAGCTAAGAAGAAGAAACGTAGGCTAAAATTCACCGAAGCGTAACAAAAACTGGGCAATAGAAGATTGGAAAAACATGGGCCTGGGCTGATGAGTGTTGGTTTCTGTGGCATCGTTCAGATGGTAAAGTTAGAATTTGGAGTAAACAACACGAAGCATGGATCTGTCCTGCCTTGTATCAATGGTTCAGACTGGTGATGGTAGAGTTGTAGGAATTTTCTTGGAACACTTTGGGCCCCTTAGTACCATTTGAGGTTTGTTCAAATACCACAGCCTACCTGAGTATTGCTGCTATCTATCTCTTTATGACCACAGTATACCCATCTATGTTACAAAGATCAAATTACCCCAAACTGGTTTCTTGAACATGACAGTGACTTCACTGGCCTATACAGTCACCAGATTTCATGGGATGCCATGACTTTCTCAGCTCACATAAGGTTCCAGACATTAAGCAAGCTGCAGACATTCTTTATTGTATTTTCTCATTGAAGAGACTCTAGCTTAGCTGTTCCAGGTTGGTTAAAAATATTTTAAAAATGTATTATGCAGTATGAAAGACTTGATTCTTCTGTCAGCACCCTGGCAATCCAATGACCTTTTCATGAACCTTTACATTTATCAGTCTTTACATGCTCAGTGTGCAGGCCACACCTTCTGACCTCAGGGTCCCACAAAGTCTCTTGAGTGCTCTCCTTTTCCTCCAGCCCTCCCATTCAACCCGATATTATTTTACCATCAAGGAGTTTAGAAGGGCTGAGCTTTGGCATGGAGAAGGAAAACATGACGTATTTGGCAGCTGTAACTATGTTAGGGGGGGGATCGTCCCCACAATAAAAACAGCCAGCTGAGTTTAGTTCATAATTCCAGATTCCACTACACATACACTACTCTTGGCCAAATCCAGGAGTATAAAGGGGTGGGGTGACTAAGATTTGGATGGGATAAAAGATGCGAAAGGAACAGGCTTGGAGCTAGGGGACTTATGTGACACTGAACAAAAGCTGAGAATTGGAAGATTTGAGCTGATACTCTGCAGGGGAATAGGGGACGATGGGTGGAAAATTCAAGGCTCAAACTACATTCATATTCACTTATCATGTGAGGTCCCTGTTAATTCAGACAGTACCGATGCTTCTTATAAATATTTTCTTTTTTCAGTGCAGCATGCAGCTACAGGTTATTTACAATGCATTGGGACAACTGGAGAAAAACAAATGCAAAAAGTCCATATCTTAAAATATGAACAAGAAACTTGGGAAATGAGTAAACATGGAAAAGCTGAGGAAAATGACTTTAATTAGGCGTTTTCACATGGGTGGAGTATGTTTCTTGAAAGCAGACACTTTGTAAAATAATGCGATATTAGCCTGTCAAGTAGGTTGTAAATAATAGAGATACATGTCTGAGAGCATAGATAAAGCAATTATAACATTTTCTGGGATTTACACCTTTTAATTTGATGCTGTCCAACAGACGGCCAGTCTTAGATCTGACTACATTTAGCCAATATATTTGTGTCAATGGTATGCGCTTCTTGCTAGCTTTACATTGTGACCTAATGTGGCAACAGGGTTGTCCTACAGCATTGCTAAATGGCATTGAGGACATATTTTCCTTTAGGGTGTAGACAGGGACAGGGCAGGGTAGGAATTCATACGGGACCTGATGTTGTGATGGAAGAAAGGTGTGAACGTATGGGAAAAAATAGCCAAACTGTCACATGTAGTGGAGAGCAACGCACAATACATGAATATAATATTATAAATACTATACTAACAATATAACCATGATGATGTCCTTGACTTTTGACTGACGTTTGACTCTGAGCATGTCCTGAGCCATTCAACAAGACAGCTGGGGGATTTTTATACTGCCCCACCCAAACTGTGAAAGACAAAACAATGTTAAGTGATGTCACTACTACTGCTTATGTAAACCAGCTGTGGACCTTATGGGCTGTATAGGACTTAAATTCCATGTGTTTTAGACCACAGACATGTGTGTAAGTATGTGCATGTCTGTGTACAATTTGTCAGTAGTTAAAAACCCTGCTTCTCTTTAAACTCACACTTATGATGCTTTTTTTTTTTCCTGGAAAAAATAGGCTGAAAACAGGAAAATATATAGAATGTTATTTATTTAGGTTTTTTTTCATGTTAAATCCCATTTTAACTACAGAGTGCTAGTGAAATTAAACAGTCACACTGGAATATTGATGCGATAATGGTAAGATACAAGATGGATCAAAAAAACAATGAATGCAAGACATTCCAGTTTGATATCAGAGTTTTAAAAGTTATTATTATTATTATTATTATTAGGTATGTCAGGGAAAACTGACGTTTCCTGTATTTATAGGATTAAAAAAACGGCATACTTGGATCATTAGATGCTGAACTTGATTCATGGAATATGACTGTAAGTCATTGCTTCTAAATATGTTTCTTTGTCATATAACCTAGATAAAATATCATGATGATGGGAGAAGTATATACTTAAACACAACAAAAGTTATCTTGGCACATAGAATGAGCATTACAAGTATGGATACACAGAATAAAAACAAGTATATACAGTACTGGACAGAGAATAATACTAAAAAAATGGATGGGCATAGGTGACATAAGGAGGCTCTGTGTCTAAAGTCTGTGTGAGTTTGTTGGTCAAACAGTCGGTAAAGAGGCCTTTTGGCTTTGTGATTAATGCCATGGTGTGACTTAAACGTTAATACTCATTCTGCTTCACCATGGCGATTGTCCACAACTTGCTTAGCCATCATTTTGTCAACTCATTTTGTAAATTGTACATTTTTCATGGCTGTCGCATGCGGTTCAGATTTATCAATCACTGACACAACTTATCAAAACTGTTGTGTTATCATGAAGCACACATATGTACATACAGTACAATAAGGAGAATAAGCTTAGATGCATGTATGGATATATACAGTCAATGCACAGTACAGATGCAAGTTTATGTTAATACACTCATGCAAAATGTCATAGCACACACACACACACACACACACACACACACACACACACACACACACACACACACACACACACACACTTTTACCCACCTACTCACGTTAAGAGGCCAATGTATTCTTGTAAACAGATTTCAAGGCAGTGTGAGTTATTTCCTGTCTGTCTGTTATGGTCTTACATTAATGTAAGGAACCGTGTTATTTAGGTGCTTTAGCTGTGCTTTCAGTTGAATGTTTGGCTGGAGCATTAAACCGGATGACAGGCAGCGCCTCCGCTGAAATGGACAGCGCATTGCTGTGACTCCAGAGGCTGCAGTCATCATGGTAGCAAGCTGTGGTTAATACTAACATATAGTCTCTTCACACCCAGAACTACCCATCTCCTGCCATGCGTCTCCTTCCTGACTGCCATCAAAACCCAGGAACCGAGTCTTCGTCATGATTAATCAGCATCATTCATCTCTACCATTATTGTCACCATCAGACTAGTTTTCCTGATGTTTTTTGAGGCATGTAGCTAAAAGAGCAGGCAACAGGACCATATAACAACAGGAGTGTTTATGTAAGGGATTGCTGTAGTCCCTGAAGTCCACATTTCTGTGGCCTCTGTGTGATTAGGCAGGAGTGAATTCTGAAACAGAGATGTGTTTGCATAAGACATGTGTCTGTGTGTATAGATGGGTAGTTCCTGGGATCCAATTAATTTTGGACTATTTCACAGCTCAGTATCTGCTGTCTTGGTGGTGGAGTGGCCGTTGGTAGGTGGAGGAGGTTGAGTCTTGGCTGCCTCAGGGGACTCTCCATTTACGCTGGGTTTCTCCTGTGTCTCAGGAGGGGGGATGAGAGGGGCCACCGAAGCAAGAGTGCTCCCCTGGTTCTCCTGATCTGCTGGATAGGCCTCATCCGTCTGTAAATAGACCACAAGTAGGAGCTCATCACATAAAAGCTAGATAGAAATTTTCAACTGACTCTCACAATACACACATGAAATAATACAAAGTTGCTTTTCTGTTCAGAATTTACAATTACAATTACAAAGATTTTTAATTAATCCAGGGTGCACTGTATGGTGTACTACAGGTAACAGTAACACCTATGCCAGCATGAATATATAAGTCAGACAGTTCCACAGTGGCAAGATACTCTACTGTATATTGTACAATATGCTTACCAGCTTCACTCCCTTGGTGTCAGTCCTACGTTGGGAATAGTAGTAACCTGCAGTGATTCCAAGGGCAGCAAGCACACCACTGACAAGTATTCCCACAAACACAGAGGAATTTGATGATGATGATGATGATGATGATGACGATGATGATGATGATGGTGATGAAGGTAATGAAGGTAATGATGGGCTTTCAGTACTATCCACCTACAAAAAAAGTACAAGAGGACAAGGTGTGAATAAAAAAGGTTATATGGGAATTTGAAAACAGTTAAAAACACACATTTCCGGTCAAAAAAATCCAGAAGAAAATAAGAGGTGTTCTTATCTCAGTCATGAGAATGATGTGAGAGTGCAAGTTAAGTGCTCATAATTGAGTTTGTGCTGTCTGTATCTGTGGTAGAGCATTACAATTAGAGAATTTTCACAGGGAGAGTGGGGGTTGTGCCAAATGTTGGCATTGTATAATATAGTTTTTAGCCTGTGTACATGTCCATGGTGTCCTATTTGAATGCAGAATAAAGAAGGAAGCTGGAGGATTGTCTATTTACAAGTGGTAGTAAAAAAAACAAAAACAATAAATTGATAAATAGGGTCCCATGGACAAGCGGAAGAGAATGGATGGACAAATAAATGAAAAATAAAAAAATAACTTTTTTCTGAGAGTAGCTCATATACAGCATATTAAAGAAAACATTATGTAGCGTTTTCACACAAAAAGTAAGAAAAACAAAAAAGTGCATTCTTGCTGCTATTTGGATGGACAATAGTTTCTCTAATAGTACAGTTTTCCATGTGTCACTGTATAGGCTGGAGCAATCTCCCACGAAATATATCTGGTGGTGACATTTCAATATCACAGCTCCTAATTTGCAATTGCCTGATGCAATTTTCACATTTTCAGTACATAGTTTTATTCATACACAGGGAACACAGGGCCACCAATCAAACGTGTGTTTCAGAACGCTCTGCACACTGGCCTTTGTGTGCCCTACAGACAAGATGCAGCTGAGTGAACGTGCTGACCACACCTACTTCTTTTTTCACTTTTAACCCTGAATAATGATATCATCATTGCACAACTTCAGGCTTTGTAACTTGGGAACGCTTTTCATTCTTCTGTAATGTGATCCAGACTGCTTTCAGCATTCCCAGAAGACCACTGTGAACTGTAACTTTGAATCCTCAGTTAGTTGGGAGTGGGCCCACAGCTGGACTCTTCTGTAACACTCAGAGCTTTGAGAAAAAAAAGAGGTTGAAACTCAGGAAGGCTGAAGTCAAACGGCAAAATCAGTCCCAGGGAATCTGTTCTGTTCTCCATCTGTTGCACGTAACTGATCAAATCCTACATCTCATTCCTGCTTTGCCTGAACTTACATGACCATAGCTGGATGTTTAGTTTGAACAGGCATATTTTAGCAACATAAACAATTTATTTGATACTGAAGGAAGAAGGAGAAAAACATGTGTTGGATTTACAGATTTTAGCGTTCTTATTTCCCATAACTTCAGAGCCGGCCATTGTAATATAAAATGTGATCCACTGATATTCCGTTATCAGTGTCAAGCCATTTAGGAATTTCATGTTTAGTTTCAGGTTGAGTTGGACAGTTGACTTCTCTAGATGGTCCTGGCTAGATGTTACAGTAATAACCTACATAACGCACTTGTTGCTCTGTCTTTACACACCTGGAGTGACATATGGCACGCATGTAACGATGACTTCCGATGTAACTTTTAACATCACATTTCTTGTGTTCATTGATACAGCATCAAAAAATACATGTACAATTACAGTTTAATAGTGTAAGGGTAAGTATATTGTATTACATAGTAAGATAAATCTGCAGATTTATCTGTAGGTCAGATATTCCTGTTGTGACAAACCTTAAAAAGAAAAAAATTCTTTAATATACTAAAGTTTTTGAAAACAACTGTTGAAAAAAAAAAAAGCAACACCTGTCTGAGTGCATGAGTGGAAACATTAGCTTTCCAGTTCATTTGTCTCCAGCCTTGAGCACAGCTTCATGATTTACAACTGCTGAGGAATGTCTGAGAAAAGATCCACTTTTGTGAGACCAATTTTTCCAACTGTAGGTCTTTAAACACATTCATCTGCTTCCTCCAAACAGCACAAAACACTTCCTCTGGGCACAAGGTGTAGGGAGCCAGATAAAGGGTCTTGGTTAGAGGGAGTGCCACCAGGAAGTGACCGGGATTAGCTCTGTCTCGTCTCATATCACTGTACTTATACTCCACATATATTGCACATATACTTATAACTACAGCTTTTGGCATCTGTTGTAAATACATGTTTAAAATATAAATGGCATCATTTGCATACCATACAGCATAACATATTTAATTTTCATTTTTGCTCTTTGATTTATTGGTGATAGAGGTACTACTAGTTGATAAGCTGAAAATATGATGATACAGGCCGGTATTTACCATTATTTTATCATTGTTGGAGTTTCCTGGGTCCGTGTGCTGTTCGTCTAGAGTTATCTTTGGGAGTAACCCAAGTGCACTGTCATCAGGGGAAGCCACACTTGCAGTTGTATTTGCAGGAATGGTAGTAGGGATTGTTGCTGAAAATACAGTTTAAATACAGAGTTTTGTCAGGCACCATCTATGTCACAAAAGCCTGTCTGTATATATTTTGAAGGAACTTAGCATTTTAAATTAGCACTTTAAAATAATATCTCTAAAATCCACTGAAATTGTTTGGAATCCAGTGCTGTTCTCAAATCCCACTATACATTTTTTGAATGCTCTTACCATTACCATTACTTACCATTACTCTCAGTGGTTGAGTTTTGACAAATCACTACACCTGTAAGGAAGGGAGATCAGGTGAATCACAGAAAGGCTGAGACATCGAGAAAAAGAAATCGCAAATTAAACACTTCATATTTAAATTGGTAAAAAAAACCAAAAAACTCTTGCATAAATACACAGTTTTTCCCATATGTTTTGTCATTTCATTTCTTGCAAGTACTCATTAAGTTTAATGCCAATCAGACAAAACAGGCTTTTTTTGTCTTGGTAATGTAGGTCCAAAGTATAATGTCATTTCCTATGACGAAGTTAGCTAGCTTACATTACAGTTCAAGCTTTATTTTGAACCTACTTGGTTGGATTTGCTTCAAACCTGCAGCCCAAATGTTATGATTCCTTGGGAAGATTTGGTGTTATAAAGCATTATACTTTGTCTTTGATGTCTGCAAGTGATGGTGATGTCTCAAGTGAAAGCAAGTACCCAATTTTAAATGAGTAGCCTACAAATTCTGATGCACATTACAACAGTCGGGTACTACCTGAAGTACCATAATTGGTTCCATAATCTGTGTGCCACTGCCTCTGCTGCAGTTATGATTACATTAAATATACCAAATCCCACAAAATGAGTGTAGTTAAATTCTGGTTGTTTCAGTTCACTCATACAAAGGTAAAGGTTCTAAAGATAACGTTCTTTCCAACTCATGCATTGGCTTTTGTCTTCACATTATTTGTAATTCTGAGTCACAGATATCAAATATCAAGAATTTCCTACATTTGGTTTTCCAGAGTTATGCCAGTGCAGTACTTCTGGCAGTTGCATCAAAAAAGTCAAATATTGAAACTAATAAACTCTGTGTACAGTTTCACTTGCTAATGTACATATAATCACCTTTAAGAAAGGAGTTTACAAACTTGACAAACAAGCAAAAGCAGGAGACAGACAAGCAGTAGGCTTAACATGTTCTGCAGAGCCAAGAGCACCTTGCACCTCACAGTGTTAGTGTACTTGATGTACTGTAAAGTGAAAAGTGCAATGGTAAAATTACTACTAGTTCTCTAAGATCATTATTAAATCTCAATGTTTATATGTAAATCTGTGGGGGTTTTTTGGTTTTGTTTTAATAAGAGAGGTTAAAAAGGTGGTTTGAACATCTTGTCCTGGCGATTTAAACCTCAAGCCCAACCCAAAATCAGTTTGGCATTTTTTCTCAAGGCCACTTGCTAATTAGTACTCACATATGTCTTAATTTTTACTCTCTGTATCATATGAAAATGAGCAGCTAAGGTCAAAGGGTCATGACCTCATCACACATCCATCTCCTGGGAGAAATCTTGTTTATGTAATAACTTTTGTTGGGAATCTAATATCATAATAAAAAAAATCTAATATCATAATCATATTATGACTGAAAATTAATCTTAACAAGTATTTTTATATATTGAAGAAGATATATATATATATATACATATATATATATATAAAAAATTCCCCGCTCGCCCCCCTGTGGGCGGTCTGTCCTTCAAGCTCGGGTCCTCTACCAGAGGCCTGGGAGCTTGAGGGTTCTGCGCAGTATCTTAGCTGTTCCTAGGACTGCGCTCTTCTGGACAGAGATCTCTGATGTTGTTCCTGGGATCTGCTGGAGCCACTCGCCTAGCTTGGGAGTCACTGCGCCTAGTGCTCCGATTACCACTGGGACCACTGTTACCTTCACCCTCCACATCTTCTCGAGCTCTTCTCTGAGCCCTTGGTATTTCTCAAGCTTCTCGTGTTCCTTCTTCCTGAGTTGCTGTCATTCAGTATCGCTATGTCTATCACTACGGCTGTCTTCTTCTGCTTGTCCACCACCACTATATCCGGTTGGTTAGCCACCACCATTTTGTCCGTCTGTATCTGGAAGTCCCACAGGATCTTAGCCCGGTCATTCTCCACCACCCTAGGGGGCGTCTCCCACTTTGACCTAGGGACTTCCAGGCCATATTCGGCACAGATGTTTCTGTATACTATGCCGGCCACTTGGTTATGGTGTTCCATGTATGCCCTGGCGGAAGGGGGGTTACATGAATAGGATGAGGGACCTATGGATATATATATATATATATATATAGAGAGAGAGAGGCTGGGGTCTACCACACCAGGCAAGACCCCAGGTGCAGGCTGTGTAAAGATGCCCCTGAGACAATCCAGCACATAACAGCAGGGTGCAAGATGCTAGCAGG
>VVHJ01012807.1:7038-23169 GCA_015107715.1 Tylochromis polylepis
ACACCCCCTTCTTTTTTTTTTTTTGGTTTTTTTTTTTTTTGTTTGTTTGTTTTTGGGGGGGGGGGGGTTTCACCTCTCTATTATCAAATGTTCACTTCTTTTGTCTCGTCCACTCTTTCTTGCTCCATCACACTCTATCTTTCAGCGTGACACCCTCTGCCCTCGTCCGTTCTCCATGACGGCCATTATCTAAACCACCCATCTCCTCATCTTTCCCCCCACTTCTACTTGCTGATGCTCAGGAGGAAAAATTTCACAACCTAGACGCAGATAGACACACACACTCCAACACACACACACACAGTCGTACGGTGTGCGTGCAAATGCTTTCACCCACCAACCCCACCGTCCTCCTCCTCCTCCTCCCACACCACCACGACCACCTCCACCACAACCTTCTACTCTTTTCAAACCCCTACCCCCCACCCTAATCCTAATCACACCACCACCACCGTCATCAGCCCTTATCTCCCTCCACCAAATCTGCTCTGACTCAAAACAATTTCCTCTCATTTGCGATTTTTACGGCCCGCCCCCCGCCTCCTACACCTTCATCAAGCCACCTACCCCCTTCCAATAAACCCTCTCCACCTCCTCAATACCCCATAGCTACCCATCCGATGCAAACCCCACCCAAACTGCACACAAACACATACACGAATGGACTCACGTACACACACTCTGAGCAGTCGCCATTAAGAATGACGGCTCATCGCGTGTAAGCGGCGAATTGCCACTGTCATCCAGTGGAGCCCAAGAAGAACTGCAGTGTGACGTCATGGCGGACGCCGGCCCCGCTGGTTGGTGCAGCATATTTACGTGTGTGTGATTATGTGCATGTGGATGGGATGGGGGAGACAGAGGAATACAATTTGGTGAGTGGGTGGACCCGTTGGGCCTTGCTGCATCACTGAACCAGGAAAATGAATGAGAACCTACATTAGATGTCACCCCTTCCTCTCCCATTGGCCTCTGCTAATTTTCATTCCTTTTTTCTCTAATTCACGTCTCCTTTTGGCCCCCAAGGCGAAGAAAAACAGTTAAAACTGCAAAAACTATCCAAGTGACGGTATGTTCGACAGCATGCTGCAGGGTTCCTTAACTGTACTCAGTCATTTAAAGCAGCTGAAGAAGAAACAAATGGTTTTTGGGGTTTTTTATTATATGGCAAGAAACCCATTTAAAGTTCAGTTAAGCAGTGTGGTGCTGGTGCCAGAAATTTTGTGCACAAGAGCAAAACAGCACCACCCAATGGGAGGTTTTCATAGCCACAGCTGGAGAGAGGAACGCCTCACTGAGAGGTGTTACTAGGGCAGAAAAGAACATGAACATACTACGCAATGAGCTGCAAAATTGACAGGATACAAGCATGCACGACGCTTTACAGTGACAGTGACTCAGTGATTTACCTCAGTGAGAAACAAAATGTAGTCCATCTCTGAAAAACATAGACCCAGTTCTTTTTATATCTGTCCTTTGACTAAAAGGCACATAGTTTTTACAGTGCAGTTTTTATTGGTGAGTTGATTTTCAATTATTGCCCTTGAAGATTCTCAGATGTTGGGCTTATAGTGCGCAAGTTTAAAAACTGTAATTCAGTTCAGATTCATGAATCAAATTGCCAAATGTCAGCACGGTTATCAATGCAAGGGAAAGACCTTACACTGTTGTCCAGCAACTTCCACTCAAAGACCACTGGTCTCATGATTGCATCAACATAGTCTTCCATGCTCCTTTATAAAAGTTATTAATTCAGACACAAAAATAGAGCAAAGTCTTGATTTTAAACTTTTAGCTAAATTGGTAAACCACGTTGCTGGTGACGTATTGAGATAACGTGGTATACTGGTAGTGAGATTAGTTTTTAATCTCTCAGATGTTATGTCTTTACTAAGAGCTGAGCTAATCAAAATTGTTTATTTACAGTCACATGAAAAAAACATTTTCACAGGACTCTGTGCAGTATGACTTTATCAGTCTTTCATATCATTATGGACGAAATGTCACTTTATAACGTTGCTTCATTGAAATTTGTGGGCAAATTCTCTGGCAGGAATAAAGTCTGCCGCAAAACTTCAATTAGATAAAGGTTTGGACTTTGACTGGACCACCTGGATTCTCTTTTTCAGCCTCCTCTCTGGTGTAGATTTCATGCTGTGCTTGTCATTGTCATGTTGCATGACCCAATTTGGGCCAGCCTTTAGTTGACAGGCAGATGGCCTCACAGAATACTTTGGTATATATACTTAAAGTTTAATCACCAACTGTAAGATGCCCAAGTCCTGTGGCTGCAAAACAAGGCCAAATCATCACCCCTCCACCATTGCGCTTGACAGTTGGTATGAGGTATTTGTGGTGATACATATAACATTTAACATGCTAACTGAAGCTTGTAGATCCTGAAATATTTGCATGTTTGCATTTTTTCTGAGCATTAGACAGTATGATCTTGTGAATGTGCTAGGATTTCCATTTATATAATTTCCTTAGGGATTAATAAAGTATTCTGATTCTGATTCTAATTTCCATTCCTAGGAAGACTGTAGTATTGTGTTAACACACCTGAATGCTCCAGTCCAGCAAAGTACCCAAACTTCTTTTTTTTATAAAATTGCTCACATTTGTGATAACTTTCTTTTTCACATGAATGTATATTATCACCCAGCTGTACGGTAAAATTAGTGCCTTAATATAACAGTATTTTACCGTTAGTTGTTTTGGCTTCATCAATGCCAAAACAGAAAACAGAAAAGCTTAAATGAAATGGCAGCATAGGATCCTAAAAGAAAGAGAGACCAAATCCAGAGCAGGCTAATCCTTTGAACCAGTGACAGTGCCTTTTTAATCCCTCAATACATATCTAGCACCAAGGATAATGTGTCATTTACCTGCACTGTTTAATTCTTCTTTGATGGTATTCAAAATGCTCCCTTTGTCCTGGTCCTGGATAGTGAGTTTCTATTGAATTTTTGGATTATTTTGTTTTTGTTGGGTTTCTTCGTTGTTCTTATGCTCTCAGTTTTTCATTATTGGTTTTGATTTCACTTTGTGAATTAGTTCCCGTTGTGGTCTTGTTATTGTTTAGTGTTTACAGAGTTGAATTCATGTTAATATGATTTACTGTTCTAGTGTGGGTTTTGAATCCTTGTTTTTTTTTCCTACTAGGCTTCAGTTCATATTTTGAGTTCCTTTTCTACTACTCACTCTTTCTCCTCTTTCTATGTTACCCCATGTATTACTTCATATATGTTTCAGTTATAGTTGTTGCCAATTTCTTATTTTCTTTTAGTGGTTAGTTGTTTCTTGGATCTTGTTTTGAGTTTTACCTCTTCCTCTGTGGCTGTCTTGCTTGCATCTGTGTCTACTTTCCCCACCTGTTTCCATTTCCCTATTCAATCCCATGTGTATAAATAGTCCAATCCTCCTTGTTATTTCCTTTCCCTAGCATGAGTTTTGGGGATTCTTAGTTCTTCTGTTTTGTTATTTTTGTATTACTATTTTTAATTTTTTGTTTTTATTTGTTTTTTGTATTTTTATGCTGAAACTTTTAGACTTTATGAGATTTTAATAAAGCTCTCTTTTTGTTTGATCTGCATTTATTTTTAGACTAAATCGTAACACCTTGGAGATTTAACGTCTTCTTTTATATAACAAGTTGTCACAATTGTGACACTCACCCCCTGTAATAACCAATAAGGGGCAGGGAGAAACAGGGTGAACACTGTTTTGACCTGTTAGTGTTTAACTATAGACATGTGCACCTACACTTTGACTGAAAAAAACATTTTGCTTTGTTGATGCGGTGAAGACCAGTGATGCTTCAATGATCAACCTTATTTTTGACGCAGCTTGCAGTGTCCTGGCTTTTTTGGTGGGTCAGAGGTGGTGAGATCACTGCTGCCATATACAGTGCATGTCCACTTTCAACGAGCAACGAGCAACGTGGGCAGGCATAGCCTTGGTTATTGATTAATACTCTGGTAATTGGTTATTGATTACTTTCAACCTCGTTCACATTGTCTGAAGGGAATGCACTGTGCGAACATCGTTTAGTTCAGGACTGAGTTCTGTTTTCTGCCAAATCTCATTTCAGGATGGAAGATTTAGTATCTGAAAGTACATGTAGAGGGGTAATTGGTCAGTCCAAAACAGACGAATTGCCTCCTCCTGCTGCTCTCAGTGTTGACTCATCCTGCAGATCCTGCCTGAAAAGCATCAAGCACTGGGTACCTTTGGACTACAAGCATGAAGTGGTTCAGCTTTTAAAATTGCGGGTCCTATGGTAAGACTGTGTTTAGCTGAAACAGCTGACAAAATTTTACCCAGCCTGTATGAATAAATCTAAGTACTAAGGTACTCCAATTTGAATGTGAATCTTAATAAACACAGGAACAGCTGTCTAATTATTATTATTGTATACTGAGTACTTTGCAGTGTAGATCACAAGTTGTCATGAATGAAGTTTGTTACTTTAACATGGGATTCATTTTAGACCAGTAATAATTTATAATGAGACACCTGTTTTATTATAACAGTAATAAACAGGTTAATTGCTTCAAACCACTGAGGCTCACTGGAAAAATAATTACCTGATGGTGATAAAAGTATAATCATGATAGCATTTAAACTGATCTCACCCTTTTACTGACCTAAGATATTAGTATAGTATATAGTATAGTATCCTGTATGCTTTAAAGAAGTGGCTCTCAGACTATGTGGTGAGCCCCCTGCTGGAGGATACAACCACTGCAGGGTGGATGTAGATGACTTGGGATTAAATATGGAGTTAAACTTGAAGTTGAATTGATATGATTTAGTTAGGGAAAATAAACCAAAAATACCTTCCTGTTATTATGTTGACCTTTATTTTAGTAAACTGATCCTTTATTATTGTTGATGACTAATGGAAATTGTGTGGTGTTAGAAAGAAGCTGTGCTGTATATGTCTGTGAAGGTTCTCAGTCATCCAGGTCATTGTAGTCTAAGGAGCTTGGAAATAAAAGCGTCTGGACTTTCTTGAAGATGTTTCACCTCTCATCTGAGAAGATTCTTCAGTTCTAAGAGCAATTGGTGCTTCAGGAAACTTAAGTCCAAGACGCTTTTCTTTCCAAGCTCCTTAGACTATGCTGTATATTGCAGCAATATACAGCATAGTAATGTATTTTTTATTTTATTTAAATTTTTTATTTCAAACTTGTGCAGTCTTACACTGATCACTTTGAACACAAGACAGATAAATAGGCTGCTCAAAAAGCAGGTGCACTGGAGAGGCAACAACAAGACAACCCTCAAAAAGCAGGTGCTCGCTCCTTATCCCTGCTGACTGATTTCTCTCTAGTTTTACTTTCTGTTAGGATCTTTGTCAATACTGCTAGCATAAGATGGTACCCGGAGCCTATTCAGACTGAACACGTAGTCCAGCTCCTCCAGATAGCACATCTAATGTGGCATCACAAGAAGGCTGGCTGTGTCTCAGCACAGTCTCAAGAGTATAGAAGAGATACCTGGAGTTGGGTTGTTACACCAGGAGAGCTGGACAGACCCATAGAAGGAACCAGCAGGACAAGTATCTGCTCCTCTGTGCAATAAGGAGAAACAGTAGAACTATTAAAGCCCTAAAATGACCTCCAGCAGGTTACTCATGTACATCTTTCTGACAAAACTGTCAGAAATAGCCTCCATGAGACTGTCGTGAGGGCTTGATGTTTTTTAGTGGGACACGTTCACAATAAAGTAGCTCAATTAGCAGCCACTAGAGAATACCAGACTTGACAGGTCCACCTCTGGTGCCCTGTTCTCTTCAAAGATGCATGCACCATAATATTTGCCAAGGCCTCTCTGACTCTTGTGAGACCCTGCTCCTATCTATGAAGAAAATGGGTACCACTGGCGGACCTGCCAGTTCTGTGGATCTCTGGCACATGCCAGTCAATCTGTATGGTGCTGCTCTGTGAGCTCAGGGCCCCACTAAAGGATATCGGGACCTTGTGCCATGCTCATGGTTCATGTTTCTGACAGTTTAGTCAGAAAAAATGCACATGAATGATGACTGATGGTGATGTTGTAGGGCTCTGGCAGTGCTCCTGCTGTTCCTCCTCACACAAAGGAGCAGATACCAGTCCTGCTGCAGGGTTGATGCCTTTCTATGGCCTTTCCTGATATCTCGTTCACACAATAGAAACTGCTGGGAGACACAGCAAACCTGTTTTTGACATATGGATGAGTCATCCTGGGGGAGCTGGACTACCTGTGCAACCTGAATGAGCTGCAGTTACTGTCTCCTGCTAGCAGTAGTCACAAGGACACTAAAAAAAAGCAACACTGGAGATAAATTATTGAGGAGGAATAATGAGAGATGAATGGTTTCTGGAAACCATTCAATTTTGGGCTTAACTGTCTTGTTGTTACCTCTGTAGTGCATCTACTGTCATTTTCATTTGCATCAAAACAGGTGAAACTCCTTCATATTGGTTTGTGCTTCCTAATCTGACAACTGATATCCCTGAAGTTTAACTGATTTTGTGTGCTAAAGTGTTCCCTTTATTTATTTTTTTAGTGCTGCAGTTGAAAACAAATACAGCGACATTTCTTGGATGTATTGGCCTGGCATATAAAAATGTTCTAGAAGTTCCAGGTCATGCACGAAATGTAAATAAATCTAAATTAAAACACTACCCTAAACACCTCGCAATGCATCTACCATCAAATTCAATGCAATATGATATCAAATGTTAAATCACAGATATTTTTCAAACAATAGTCTGCACAGAAAATAAGGCACATTTACAAGTGCCTCCTCAACAGAAAATTATAACTGTGAGAAGGAAAATAGTTTTGCAGCCCAACATGTATCCACTTTTCACTGAGTGCTATTCATTGCACAAAGCCAGAACTTGATAGATGAGGGCATTTAGTTTCCTTTGTGCAAACCTTTTGATGCCAAAAACCTGTCAAAAACCTACACCAGCAATCACAAGAACTACTTTCTAAAGAAAGGAGAAGTAGTAAAAGACATTTAGAAATACAAAGGAGCTGCAGCAAAATCAAAGCATGACACATGTCAGCTGCCAGAGCAAATAAGAACTTTTTTTTTTCTTATCTCAAGACCTCTTGAATTAATGTGTCTTTTACAAATAATAACCCAGCCAACAACTTTATGTGTTGAATATTAAGTGTAACATTTCATTCATGTTCGGCGACGTTCATTTATCTTTTTATTGTTATAAAAGTGAAAGCACTTGATTTTGTTTTTCAGTTCATTTCACAGTTGATGAGCTTCCTGATCGGCTTCGTCAGCACGGTGTTCTGCGGTCACCTGGGAAAGACGGAGCTGGAAGGGGTGGCGTTAGCAATAGCAGTAAGCTATCTCCTTACGGTTTTTGTTTCCACTTTTCTTGCTGTTCTGAAATGTCGAAGACCTAGCCCTTTTTTTGCCTTTAAATAAGTATTATACTCATGCATTCAGCTTTTCATTTGTGAGCCTGTGGTTCTTCTGTCATTTAATAAAGTTTCATTTCAGTGCAGGTAATAAATATCACAGGTATTTCCACTGGCTGTGGTTTGACATCAACATTTGATACTCTCATTTCGCAGATACAGTTCACTTTATTCATCTAATCAGGTCAGTCTTAAACACAGTCTGCTTTTTCAGACTTGTGGTTACCTTTTTCTTGCACCTCAGCAAATATTATGAGATTTTCCTTTTTACCATTTTGTTTTCAGACTTATGGATGTGGTAACCTGAAGCGTGTAGGAGTGATACTCCAAAGAGGAGTTTTGATTCTCCTCTTAGCCTGTTTCCCCTGCTGGGCTCTCCTTATTAACACTCAGCCCATTTTGCTGGCTGTCAGGCAGAGCACGGAGGTCGCAAGGTGACCTTACACAAATCAGTGCCATTCTGTGGCACAAACTGACATCAGTGGCACATATACACTTATTACTCACGAAGTTATTCAGTATGAGTTCTGCACTTACTTACAATCTCCCCTTTTCTCTCTGCCATAAAGACTCTCGCAGCTGTATGTGAAGATCTTTATGCCAGCTCTGCCAGTGAGTTCAGCTGCCGCCATGCTTTTCCCAAATGCCTTTTGTATCTCCTTCCATAATGTGTTGCATTATCAGTCTAATTAACCCCCATTCAACACGTTGGGTTCAGCAGGCTGCCTTCATGTACCATCTGCAGGGGCGGTATCTTCAGAATCAGGTGCATTTGATGACTGTAAAACACTGGCGTGAAACAAAATATTAATGAGATGTCTTGGAGTATGCAATGACAATGTTTTGTGTGTTGCTAGAGAGAATTTTTTTCTGTGAAAAAGTAGCAAAAATAACAGCAGGTGCACCCTGTATTTTTCATACAGTTTGCTTTGGCTCACAGGGCATCATGTGGCCCCAGGTGATATCCGGAGCCATGGGAAATGTTTTAAATGCTGTTATCAATTACATCCTCCTCAGTGTTCTGGATCTGGGGATTGCGTAAGTACACACCACTCCCTGCGCCCCTTAGTTAATATTTTACACTAATCAGCTTTAGAAAGCAATATAATGTTGATTACTGATAGTCAGCCGAATGCTTAATCTGAGAACGTCTTTGTATGTGCAACTTTCCTTTTCTACTTTTCTACTGCTTAACATTCAAGCAGATCAGCAGCTGCCAATGCCATCTCACAGTACTCCCTGGCTGTGTTCCTGTTTGTATACATCTGCTTTAAAGGGCTGCACATACCTACATGGGATGGCAAGTTTACTAGATATACTTTTTCTCCAAATTTTCAAATTAAGTGACAGGATATCAGAGAAAAGGAAAAGCCACTCTCTCTTGTTAGATTACTCAAATGAAATGCAATACTTGGCTCTTCATTACGATTATAGTAATCAGTTGTGCATAAACTCTTTAAGGGTGTTGCTGGTTAAACTGAGTGGAATCCACATTACGATCATTATGGAGGATTTAGTTTGTAATACTATTAAATTGTCCACAGAGTGTATGGGAAAAATACTAAAAGACAAGCTAGCAAATACTGCTGTTTACACCTTAATTACAGATTTGTGGCATGATCTTTACATTAAATTACATCAGTTTTGCTGTCTGTGAACATCTACAAGCTGTTTATTTTTTAAATCATTACTGTATTTAGTTTTTATTCTTCATGTCTGCTGACTTGAAAACTTGTCTGTAGATGTAAATGTCAAATTTTGGACATTTGGGTTTCTGTGTTTAGCTAACGTGTTTAAGCTAGCTAAAGAGCAGCATAGCTAAGATAGAAGCATTATAATTTTAATGATTTAATTGTAAATCATTTAGGCATGTTTTTGTCCTCCACAGCGACTTTGATACATAAAGTTCCTAAAAATTAAGGAGTGCTAGCATGCTAACACGCTGCTAGGAAGCTACAACTATCATGTCAAACTGTTATTGTGCGTGTGTTAGCATACTGATGGCACTGTTTAAGCATTGATGCCTCATTGCATAGTAGATACTGAAAGAAGTCTAATTTAAATGGCAGCACAGTGTAATGAAGACAAATGTGAGTATTTAGCTAAACCTTTCGTACCTCCTGTTATCTTTCAGGTTGGTCTGGAGACTGCCTGCAAGAATGGAGTTTCTTCTTCCACTTGGCCCTCCCCAGCATGCTGATGCACTGTCTGGAGTGGTGGTTGTATGATATTGCAGGGTTCCCGGCTGGTGTCATCAGTGAAACAGAGTTGGCGGCTCAGTCTGTAGTTTATGAAGTGGCTGCTGTCGTTTTCATGGTAACTCGTTTTTTGATATAGTTATTTAAACATTTTTTAAAAGCAGAATTTATTCTACAATTCCATTATTTAAGCACAGAATTCTTTATTTCGATGGGTGTGGCTCTTGTGGTCCTCCATACCAAGGAGGGTCCAAGGGGGGCACTGGCCACCCCCCAAAATTTGCTGACCAATCAGTGCCCCCTCCCCCCCACCGGCAAGACTGTCCTATGTTGGTAATAATATTAACAACTGCGAGCACAAGAGGGGCAGCACAGTGATTAGCACTGTTGCCTCACAGCAAGAAGGTCCTTAGTTCAATTCCACCATCAGGCCAGGGTCTTTCTGTGTAGAGTTTGCATGTTCTCCCCATGTTTGCGTGGGTACTCCAGCTTCCTCCCACAGTCCAAAGACATGCAGTTAGTGGGGATAGGTTAATTGGAAACACTAAATTGCCCGTCAGTGTAAGTCTCTGTCTGTATGTGTTAGCCCTGCAACAGGGTGTACCCTGCCTCCCGCCCTAAGACAGCTGGGACAGGCTCCAGCCCCTCCGTGACCCTGAAAAGGGTAAGCGGTAGAGAATGGATGGATGGGTGAGCACAAGAGAGAGGAATACACTCTACAATGAACTGAAACTTTAACATTTTATTTAAAAATGATCATTATGGATTTCAAAATCTTTTTTTGTTTTTATATGAACCCATTTTCAGGAAATTAACTATGCATATAATTCTTTTCTTTCTATCATTTTTGCCAACCTAGTAACGTATATTTGACAACAGCATACTAAAACTGGAAATTCTGTTTTTGGTGTGACATCCCAATATTTTTAGTGGCCCCCATATGGCCACCCCTATGAAAAAATTGTGGAGGTGCTCCTGAGCCACTGTAATATAATTTCATAGATGCACAGAGAAGGGAGACCTTGCTGGACACCTTGGCTTGTTCTGTGTTCCCACCACCAAGAGCCTTTCCAACCCTAACACTGGCAGCAGCAGAAAAGCCCGCAGGAAACTGTGGAACAGTAAATGTAAGTAGTTACTCCACAGCCATGTAATAAACCCCAAGCGCCGAGTAACATTTTGCTCATGGAAATCATTCAGTTACTTTAGAATTCATTGTTAGCTTTGTTTAATGTGTGTAAAATAAACTCAATATACAGGCTCGCCAATGTGGCAAAAGATCCACAATATAACTGTAAAAAAGCACGCAAATATTTTCTTCACAATTAATCACCATGTTATCATGCACTAAAAAAATAAAATGAAATCTTTGCCCCCATAAACATGAAGCAATAATTTTAAGTAAAATGGAACTGAAATATATAAAAATATTTAAATCATTAATCATTAAGCAAAAAAAGCTTAAACTGAATTTATACTAATCAAGTAAATTTCATTTGACACTGCACTAATGTAACAAAACTATGTGGAGAATTTACATGTAATCAAGTAACTTATATCAGCATTTTGGGCATAAATATATTTTGAGTGTATGTGCATTGGTGACACAGTGTCATAGTTATTATCAATAAGCTACTGGGTTATGAGCCATACTATGGTGGCGCCCCTGCAAGGGCCTGAAAAAATTCAAATACAACCATGCTGTATTCAAAGAGTAAAAAGTAATGAAATGTTTGTCCCCGCTCTTGTTACTTGTCAGTCTTATATACTTCATTGCTCTCTTTTTAAAAAACACCTTTCTTATATCCAATCCAGTGATTGTCTCGTGTTTCCTTGGAGCCTGTCTTGGTATAGCCAGGGATGTGATTGGTTACATATTTACCACAGAGAGGTGAGTAACTGAGACTAACTTATTTGTTTATTCTTGGTGCAGAAACAATAAGTAAACTTCAGTCATGAGTAATTCATCATGTATTAACTTCAGTACTAATCCATCTGTGCTTCTTAATACACAAAAGTTAGTCATGGAGTTCCACAGGGGTCTGTACTGGTAACCAGTACTTTACATTATACATGTTTCCTTTAGATAATATTATTTGATAACACTGTATACCATTTTCATTGCTATGCAGCTGACATCCAGCTTAAAGACATAAAGGCCTGGATGACCTCTCATTTCATACTTCTAAATTCAGACAAAACTAAGATTAGTGTTATCTGTCGTAAAAATCATAAAAACATGGCCCCTAACCAGATATGGATTTTAGAAGGCATTTCTTTGGCCTCCAGGGGGTAACCTTAGAGTTGTTTTGACCACGATATCTACTTCAGTATACACATTCAACAAATATGTAGGACTGCTTTCTTTCATTTGTGTAATATTGCTAAAGTTGGAAACATCCTCTCTCAGTGATACTGAAAAGCCAGTTCATGCATGTATTACTTCTAGGCTGGACTATTGTAATTCATTATTATCAGGTTGCTTTAAAATCTCCCTGAATAACCTTCAGTTGATAAAGAATGTTGCAACAAGAGTACTAACTGGTACTAGAAAGAGATACAACATTTCTCCTCTATTAGTTTCTCTTTATTGGTTTACTTGTGGCTCCTAGAGTATTTAAAGTAAAATGAGAGGCAGAGCCTTCCGCTTTCAGGGCCCTGTTCTGTGGAACCAGCTCCCAGTTTGGATTCGGGAGACAGACACCCTCTGCGCTTTTAAGTTTGGGCTTTAAACTTTCCTTTTTGATAAAGCGTACAGTTAGGGCTGGATCAGATGACCCTGTACTATCCATTAATTACACTGCAATACGACTAGGCTACTGAGGGGTTTCCCATGATGCACTGACCATGTTTTCTTCACCTCTTTTCATTGTGCTTATATACCACTCTGCAATTAATAATTATGGAACTCTGGCTTTTTTCAGATGTGTGTCTTGTCCTGATTCTCTCTGCTGTCTTCTCTTTCTCCTCACCCTAGACCAGTCACAGCAGATGGTTGTGCTGGAGGTTTCTTCCTGTTAAATGGGAGTTTGTTTCCTTCCCAGTTTCAGCCACTTCCTTGCTCATAATGGGTCATGTGATTGGGGTTGGAGTTTCTTTCTACTGTTGTGGGATCTTTACAATATGAAATACTTTGAGGGGACTGTTGCTGTGAATTGGCGCTATATACAGTAAATGAAACTGAATCTAATTAAATTGACTTACTCCTACTTACTCCTTAATTTCAGAGACGTTATGCAGAGGGTGGCTAATATCATGAATAGGTTAATGTCAACCTAAAATATATTTATGCAGCATATATAAGAGATTATTATTATAAGAGTTAAATCTCTTATATGGATAGTCCATGTTTTTTATAGTTTTCCTGTGTAAACTAAACTGGAAGAAAGCCACTGAGAAGGTGAGTAAGTCCTGTGTCACAGAGAAAGATACAGTCATGTAAAAAAGAAAATGTTAAATCGTGTGAAAAAACCTTCCAAAACCACTTTTAGCAGCAAGAACTTGAAGTAATACTTTTCTATATGACTTTATCAGAAGGAGTTTCAGTCTCTCACGTTGTTGTGGAGGAATTTCTTTACAACATTGCTCCAGCTTATTGAGACTTGCTGGTATTTGTTTATGCACAGTTCTCTTAAGGTCCCACCAAATTTCAGTTTGGAAATTTGCATTTCAATCAGTCTGAGGTCTGGACTTTGACTGGATCATTCCAACACTGTGATTCTGTTTTAGTTTTTTGTCTTTTTTTTTTTACCCTTTCTGTTGTAGATCTGCTGCTGTGCTTGGGCTCATTGATCATTTTGCCAGGCTTTAGCTGTCAGGCAGATGGCTTCACAGTTGACTCCAGAATACTTTGGTATACAGAGGAGTTCATAGTTCCCTCAATGGCTGCAAGGTGCCCAGATCCTATAGCTACAAAACAAGCCTCTTCAGTCACCCCTTCACCACTGTGCATGACAGTTGGTATGAGGTCCCAGAAAGTTGATCCTTTTCATCTGGTTGTACCATTTTAAGTGGGACAAACCATTTCATCAGTCATCCACATGACTCCTTCTGCCTCACGTGGCTGCAGGTTTCCCCAACTTTCACTCATTACATGATTGTGTAATGAGTGAAACTAACACCGCTGACCAACAGTGGGCCATGAGCACAGTTTCGTAATCATTAATATGCAAATTGTCAAGACCATTGCTCAATGGCCATGAGTACCATTCACAGAGAATTAGGGAATGACTAGAAAAACAGCAGGTAGGTAGTTCTTCATCTGTTTCACCAGTGCTTGTTTGATTTGATTTCCCTGATGTACATATTACAGAAAGCCTCCTAGCACTTAACCATGTACACAATATTGGTCTCTGTGCTTTGAAAGCCACAGAGATGTGGTGTTTTTGAAAAAATGTATCTCAGCTGTCCTGATACTTCTGACACATAAAGGTTGACCAAAGGTCTTTGCTTAGGCAGCAGTTGTCCTTCTTCTCTCCTGGAATGTGTGGAGCATTCTTTAGGGGACTTCCCAGCTTTCACAACATGTCCATCTGGAATAACCACATTTACTCGGGGCCTTTCTGATATGATGTTCCTCTGCTTTCAAGATGAGATGAGACCACTTTTCTCCAAAGGAGAGAAGTTTTTGTGCTTTGTTCAGATACAGCTTTGCAAACCTAAGCTCTGCTGCTATGTTGTTATTACAGAGTTTCTTCTGAGATGCTTTCCAAAGGAGCCATGCTTCTTCAGTATTTTTTCTAACTAACTGAGGCCTTTGTAGTCAGAGACGTAGCTTATGCATTTTTGGCAATTTCTCTTTCACATGAATGTAAGAAATTTAGTTAATGTAATGTTAACATGATCTGTGTAAAATCTAGGATCTGTGTTTTGGTGTCTTTTAGAATACTTTTAAAACAAAAAAATAGAATTTAGGTTTTTTTTTCTTGCTTTTTAATATCTCTGAATAGGCACTTGTACGAGCAGGAGTACATATTACAGGGAGGAATACTAATGGTAAGCAAAAAAATTTCCATCAGTACCTTTTGGTCATTTTTCTGTGAAATAAGATTACCATGATTTTAAAGTTTCCTTCAGCACCCTGGACCCAAGGGAAAAATGCATAAGGACCAGCCGATCCAGTTCTCTGACTCCAGTAGAAGAAAGGCCAGAGCCACTCAATTCGGATCAGAAGCCCTTGGGCGCTGTGGCCTTATCCATCAGGCAGCTGGTGTTACGGTGTGGTGCCACTGTGCTGCTAATGTTCGTCATCCTTGCTGCTGGAGTTATCATCAGCGAGGTTCTCATCAGACTCCTTGAAAAGTGATTGAATAATGTGTGCAGCACAAAACAAACAAACAAGTCTGCCTTTGGGAGTGTATGTGGCATGTATCATAGTAAAGCACATCATATAAACCAAATTAATATTTATTACAAAATGTTGTTAAGTTCTGTCTGCACCCACAATATGAAGTAATTAGGATGACTGTGAATTGCCCCATCTCAACTAATTCATAATTTAAAATATTCAGTCCAACTTTTACAAAATTTGAGGCCATTTTGTTTTTTGTACTTGTGCATGAGATGGCAAATAGCAACATTAGAATAAGCAGTAATTACTGAGCTTTTTAAAAGTCAAACACGCTTCATGGGGCTGAATTATAGCTTCATTTCCTGACATTACTGCACAATCCAAATGTCTTTAAAGTCACAGAATATTATCTGTTTGCCATTTTAGTAATAGTATTTGAGGTCAGTTTTCTAACTCTTATTAGATCTAATTGAATCCATAGTCAGAAAAATATAGTAAAAAAATAGGGCTTAACTGAATGAAAAGCCAAACTGAAAATAGTTACTGTATAGACAAGACTTTCTTTTTTATAGGAACATGCTGTGTAAGCTGAGCGCCAATCGAGACTCTGAAATAAATACAATTTCCCATCCTACAATTCATAGCCTGAATGGATGCCGCAATTAGAACTAACATGATTAAAGGTTATATTTAGGCTACAGCACATCTGTGGAAGGGTGCTTTCATCATCAAAAGACAGAAATGCTACTCTCTTGCTTGGTTTATCTTTCTTTCCTTTGATCTTTGTTGCCAAATTTGATGATAATGAAAGGCCTGTATGTACTCACTGTAACATGTTGGCTGGATAAAGACATGTCACCCTGAGCAAATCAACCACCTTTTCCCTCTGCCCGAGCAGATAACCAGCTCACAGATGAAGCCTGCTCATAAATAAAGAATTCAACCTGCTTAACAATGAACACTCAACCATGTGGGATTTTGGCATGCATACATGGTGTTTGTACACAGCTATTAATTAAATAAATTGACTGTCTGTCTGTAATATGTAAGGTTAGCCTGAAGTCAGTTAGCCCAAAGGCTAGAAAGAGGATTCTGTCAGGGTCCCTGTGTCTACCCGGTTGACCCAAATTGGCTACATATGTTTTTTGTTGTGTTCCTGTTCTCTCTCTCCCTCTCTTTCCCTCCTCCCTCCGCCTGGGTGGAGCT
>VVHJ01012811.1:5069-15632 GCA_015107715.1 Tylochromis polylepis
CTGGGAACTGACTCACTTTTGGAGGGAGCTTCATGTGGACATTAGAGGAACTGCAGCTTTTCCCACCAGTTCCCAGCTCCTTTAATCACCACTTTCAGCTGGCTCTTGAGCACGTTTGTGGTCTGAGCTCTATTTTATTTGGATGTTAGCGAGCACTAATTACTTGGTATCTGTGTCTGTGTGATACAGTTCATCAATTATCATTAGCTGATACCTAATCACCTACCCTTTAGGTGACTTCTGGCACCAAAAACCAAAGATAGCTTCTGTCAAACTGCAAATGTTAAAGCTTCAAAAGCGTCTTCTAAGCAGTGGCCGACAGCTCCGTGCTCCCATACGTTTTTGATATACAGTATAAGGTTTGAAGGCAAGTTTGCTTCATTTGACAAATGTCACAACCTATCAAACTCAGCCTCAGCTCAGTCCCCCACAGTTTTGCCCAAATTTGGGCTTTCTGGCACCTCATTGGCTCCTGGTAAAATATTTATCACCCTGTGAGGTGAACACACAGTCTGAATGAATCTATATTAGTTAGCTTTTCAGTGATGTCTGTAACTGCACACAAAGTTCAGAGTGTGTGTGGAAATAGTCTGGTGCTAACAGCGTGCGTGTGTGTGTTTGTGTACAACGGAAGGACATCTTCAGTCATACGGCTATGCTGGAATGTGTGGCAGTGACACTGTGTGTGTGTGTGTGTGTGTGTGTGTGTGTGTGTGTGTGTGAGCAGATGGGGGGAATACCATGGCACTGTTATCTGAGATGGTTGATATGTGTGTGTGTGTGTGTCTTTAACCCATGATATCAGAGTGGAGTTATGCAAAGCGCTGATTCATAATTCACATGTCTGAGTGTTGGATGGCTGCAGGCTCCACCATTGTTTCCACTGCAGCGAACACACACACAGTCAGGACACGGTACTCACACTCTCCTCCTTGACCTTCTCCATGGTGCAAGCAGGCAGCTGCCCCTGCAGTGGCGGTGGGGAAACCCCGTTCTGGTCCATGGCAACAAACAGCTTCCCGTTGATGTTTAGAGTTGGATAAAAAACCTGGAAACACAAAAAACACAAAAGCATAACTACGGTGCCACGGGGGGACAAAATACTGTAAGGAAAAAACTCCTGAAAGTGGTAAATTAATATAATCTAAAGTTTAAAGTAATACATTTATAATTTGTGAGGAAAAGAAATTAGAATTTAAATATGTGATCAGATTAATATGGTGTATGGTATGGTCCTGGAGAAATGATTACCCAGACTAAAGCGGTCTGAGATTATAAAGCCACACATTATTAGAAGTAAACTGAAAAATACTTTGAGATTTTAGTAGTGGATGTATTTAAAAATCTAGATTATTCAAAGACAATAAAGTGTTCAGTTTATTTTAAAAAAACAGAATATTCTCTGAGATACTCTCTAAGATTGAAGAGCTATATTGACATGAACGAAAATAATATGCAAGATTAAACTGGTAAATTTATATAAAGAATAACATTTTAGAAGAGGTAAATCTGGAGGCTGAAGAAGTCACTTGGATGAAAACACTTTGTCCAGATGAACAGAATCAGCTTTCTGGGAAGAACTAGAATAATCTGAGAGATTAAAGTGGTCATGAGATCAAAATTTTCTTGCCTCATTAAAAGGCTCTCATGCTACAGCTGTCACGCTCACCTGGGAGCTCCGGCTGGCCGTGCTGTAGGTGCTCGGCCTCCGTTTGGGCCACGGTTGGGGCAGGATGCCGCTGAAGGTTCCTCCACTGTAGGTTCGACTCCCGACGCCCTCCACCACGTCACCCGGTACGCTGTACTCGTCATCGGCCATCTCTCCCTCCGACCCTCGGCTCCTCAGTCGGAAGTTGAAGATGGAGGAGACCTGACTGCTTCTCCGCGTCCTCGTGGAGAAGGAGCGAGCGAGGAGTGGGTGGAGCGGCTGGAGGAGGAGGGGAAAGTAAAGTAAAGTAAAGTTTCGCACCGAAGATAAAGGACATTAAATCAGATCTTTCTCCACTGACCTTTCCGCCATCAGTCAAGTCCACCTGCAGAAGCTTCTCCTCAGATAGGTTCGCCTCCACGTCCCCCACGCCCATCAGCGCCTGGCTCCGCCTTCGCTCCTCAAAGCTGTCCATTGGCGGGCCGAAAGGAGAGAGGTCTGGCGACATCAACGAGTCAGAGTCGGTAGCTTTGTGGGTGGCACCCTGACGGAAGAGTTACGGTAAATACAGCAAATCAGTATTGTTACAAGAAATGTTTGAAGGATGAATATTCATATATTAATACAGTTTCATTCATGAATGAGAATAAAGGACAGAAGATGAACCAGAAGCTGTTAGATTGTTTAAACACTCATGAGTTCACGTATTATTTACACTGAAACACAGCAGACGGAGCGGATCGACTTCAGTAACAGAGTTGGATTTATATCATTTAATTCCTACATGGAGGATCAAAGCCAAAATAAAACATAAAAATAATTTAATTAATCAATTAATGTGACTCTAAAAAAAGCAATATTTAAAAAGATATAAATGATTTATTATCAATGACTTCAGCTGATATTTGCCTTCACTTGTGTGTTTATTTGTAATTATTTCCCTTTAAAAAAAACTATTGTACCTCCCATTGGGTTTATTAATTCTCTGAGTTTTATCGTGTTTTAATCTAAAAAAACAAAAAAACTCTTTTGCCTTTAAAATTTTCCATATTTATTTTCCCTCGTATTTTACTAAATTTATTATGATGATTATTATTATTATTTTTGCACAAAGTAAGAAAGCACATATAATTTTAAAAAGAAAAATTAAAAACAATGAGATTTTCATTTTGTATGTATGATTAATTATGCAAATGATTAAAACCTCCAACTTTTCCAGTGAGTACAATACATTTAAACTTGCATGAAAAAAAATTACTGGGAATTAAAAATTCACAGAAAAATGCAAAGCAAAATTTTTTAAAAAACAACAAAAAACCCAGAAGGCAAAAATAAAATAAAATAAAATATGAATTTCTGAAACATTTTAGAAACTATTAAAAAGTTATAGGTTTGCTTTTGATATTTTTGCTGACTTTTTCTCAATATTTATTTGTTAATCGTCATGTGATTGTTGGGTTTTTCTCTGCATGTATTATTGTAGGGTCTACCTTACAATATAAAGCGCCTTGAGGCAACTGTTGTTGTGATTTGGCGCTGTATAATAAAATTGAATTGAATTAATTTATTTGTTATTTTGGCAGCTTCTGACCTCCGCAGTCTTACATTGCACTGCACTGCTGGATTATCGAGCACATCAGAGCATCAGTTACCTGTTGCTCTTTCTTCAGTATCTCCATGGCTTGCTGAAACTCCCGCTCTTTCTGGCTGGCCTCGGCGATGGTCGCCTGGTTCTGCTCCTCGTACGCCATGGCGACGACAGCCAAGATGAGGTTGATCAAGTAGAAGGAGCCCAGGAAAATCACCACCACAAAGAACACCATGTAGGTCTTACCGGCTGAACGCAGCGTCTGAAGATGCACACGTGGAAAACGTTACAACGGAAATAAAATCGATACCGACTGAAGTGCAACATTAAACGCGAAGCAACACGGCTAATAAAACTCAGCTGATTACAACAGGAAATATGCCTCATTTTACAGAGTGGTCGAAGTAAAGAACAGTCTCTCATATATCCTTTGTTCACAGTGTGGAAAGTTAATACATGCTCACTGCATGTAGTATTATTTAATGTTAAATACAGTTACAGAGGTGTACTGAGGACAACAAAGCTGTTTTTCACTGAAAAATCATTTCATGCATTTTTATCCTGCCTGTAGTTTCTGCCCACGGTTGCACTGACATGACATTAGAATTGCAGGAATGCCAGTCAAATTCTGGGTAGGGGACAGTGCCACCCCCGGACCTGCCTTTAGCCTCAGCCCTGAGTCGAGAGTCTGACGCCAAACTTGTGTCAGAATGACATAATGTCACGATGAGAACACGCTGAATTAGACACAGTCTAGATGTCTGTTCTCGGGGATGAAGAGACACTTTATATCTTACCATCCGTGTTTTCTCTGACTTTAACTGATCAATTGCGCCTGGTGGTTACCTGGTGGTAGAGGTTTTCCCAGTAGTCTTGTGTCATCAGACGAAACAGGGACAGAAAGGCCCACCCAAAGGTGTCAAAGCTGGTGTAGCCATAGTTGGGGTTTCTTCCTGCCTTCAGACAGACAAACCCGTCTGGACACTTTCTGCAGCGCAGACACAGAAACATAATGTGACTCTTAAAAGCTGTCAATGTGTTTCACTTATTACCAGCAAAGATTTTTACATTTAAATATTTTTCGTGGATGTTCAGGATTTGGTTTTGAGGACTTTGGAGTTGCCAATCATGATGTGATCAGGGGGTGGGCGGTTATGTAACTGTAACTACTGTTTCTCTGAAACGTGTGATTTTGGAAAATCTAACACCACTGGTTTGTGCAGAAAGTAGGTGTAGGGACATTTTGAAAGCTGAGACAGTTCCGAGGATTCAAAAACACCGTCTGTGTGTCTCTCTGCCCGTCTTTCTATTAATTCTGTGCAAAAAAGAAAAAGAAACCAAAAAAACTCTGTTTCCTCATCAGTGTTTACGACTGAAGGCTTGTTATGGTCGTGCGATTGGGACCCGCCCACACGTGTCGCCGCAGAGACGGAGCAGATAGTGCCGGGAAGGCGTTCATCATAATTGATATTCCACATTCATATCCCGTCACATTCATCGCCGCCCACGCGGTCACATCTGAACCGCTGATGCGCAGCAGTCCCATGGGTGGCGTGCTGGTCAGTGGGGGGAAGGCTGCTGCTGCCCACAGCAGCTTACAGTGAGAGAGACGCTGAGACCAGATGATTAGAAAGTAATAAGGAGGAGGGAAAAGGTCAGAGGTACAGAAACCCGAGTGTATCCCTTCATATCACTGATGATTAAATGAGGCACGCTGGAGGCTAATCATGCAAAACTCAAAAACAAGTATTCATTCAGATTTTAGGTAAAGTGACTCAGCTGTGATTCAGAACTGAACAGAATTATGAAGTTACTTTTTTGGCCTTTATTATGCAATCAGACAGAACAGGTTTGCAATCGAAACAATAGATCAGAGAGCAAAACTGTAGACACCACGCACAGAAACTTTCGATTACACTGGCTACCTCCACGCGCGTTTGAGGCGTTACAACCACGAGCCACGCATGAAGCGGTCCTGAGAGCCCTTCCCAGGCAATTCAACCCCAACTCACGCCTTGACCCAAGTGACTGACTCACACGATGGTGGGTTGGCTCAGTGCCTCTCAGGTTACCTCCAAGGTGAAAGGCCCTCTAAACTAGGGTCACCTAAATGTCATTATCAGACAGAGTGGCCGCGTGCCTGCCTGTTTTTTGTGATCGCGGGGACTTGTCCGCCGAGAATTTACATTATAATGCCCCAACTACACATGCACCCAAGCGGCGGACTTCAAAGATGTATGAGAGGAATGACTACTCAGCTGTCGGGTTTCCAGCTGTGGGCCGATATTTATGCTTGTACTGATGCTTTTTGTGCTAATCTTATTGACATTAGTCCAATAGTTTCAGCAATCTCCCTCCTGGAATCTGCTGACTCTTATATTAATGCTATAATTATTATTATTATCACATCCTGAAGCGATGATTGTTTTTCTCTCACTGATAACTTCAAAGACTGAGCAGAAAAGTATCTGGGCATGCACGGGAGGAATCAACAGTAGTGAACAGGCCAATCACAATAGCTGCAGGTCGCACTGACCCAACGTGTACTTACATTTCTAGGGATGAGATGAGACGTGAAATGTAACCACGCACCTAACACCGCCGAGTCCAGCTGTCTCCAATTCAAGGACAACATTCACATTCTTATGTACTTTGTGCTATACAGTATATTAGTCATCTAAACAATAATTCATTCAAAACAATGCCAGCAGCTAGAAGCCGACAGAGCGATGCAGATGCAGAGTGACAGATCACTTTCCTTCCTGCTCCCACACTTTCTTCTCTGTGGACTCCCTCGTCTCTTTAACTGGCTGAGGATGATGCCGACACCCCGACAGCAACCCGAAACATTTAGGTTCCTGTTTTAATCTCAAACTTATTTCACTTGCAATAAAACTTTTTTTGACTTCGGTGTTTGTGTGTCATAAATGCAGCTCAGAGTCACAGTCAGACTGTTGTGTGCTGAGTCACGTGAATGTCTTCACTAAACAGGCGTAAAATAATCGGTCAACGGCGGATCAAAGATGGTGCGCAACCGACAAACAGCATTAAAACGACGCAGTTATTTAAAAGAAAAGATTTTATTCTCTGGAGTCAACGGACACGTCACTGCGTCCGAGTCACGTGACCTAGCTGTGAGCCTCGCCGGGTCTCCATTTCATCCTGTGTTAAAAGCGCAGGCTTCAAATTATACAGCAGTTTTTAATCCTAACGGTGGAGTTAGCCATGCATCCACCCAAGTCAGCATGTACCAGCTGTTTGTATGATCCATTCAAAAGTAAAATCAATAAATGCAGAAATAAAAAATGAGGAAACTTTCAGTTGCTCCCTGGTTAACAAAGAGTCGCCAGAGCAGGTGCTCTGCATACTTCATCTGTAAGGTCTCTTATGCCAGTTGCACACAACCCCAAATCTCCTGCCAGAGTTAAACCGGGGGATCTTAACAATAATAATAATGTTAATAATATAAATTCCACTCTAGATTAAAATACCTGGGTCCAATGTTTCGTTTTCTATACATACAATAAAAAGATAAAAAGATTTTGTCCTAAAGTAAAAGCTGAATCTTTGGGTCCTTTCTGGGTTCAGATGGAGGTCAGCAGATTTTTGGAGGATATATGACGGTACGATCCACAGATTACAATGAAACAGACGGTCTTGTGCAAATGTTCAACAACCGGAGCGTAAATTCTGTCAAAATGTGCAAATTCCCCAAATAATTCATTCATTGGTGTCAAAAAAATGGAGATTGTTCACTTTTAAACCAAAGAAACAAACCGCGTCCAGAAGTTGAAGACGTGTTACACCTGCGGGGTCGTTACTTGTCGGAGAAGTGGAGGAGTTCTGATGCATGCAGAATCAGCAAACCTCTGGTTGAACAAAGCTCTGAGTCACAGGAAAGACTGCTGCTGTGCAGAAGCTGTCTGGGGAATCAAACCGACAACCACACGGTCACAAGCCCGCTGCGGTGACCCGGCCCGGCTGCCCCCCCCGGGCCACTGCCACCACAGCTGGGATGCTTTCGAGCAGCGGCTGCTGACTCATCAGCGGCCAACCCGCCTGCATGTGTTGTCGCCTTACTCCACAACGTTTGGTGAGAGCTGGTAATGGGAATTCATTAGGGACACGTGTAAATAAACCATCCAGTTACGTGAGGTTTACATAATGCAGCTGGGAGCGCTGCCACTTCTGCACGAAAAAATACGTTACTGTACTTTTAAAATCACCCACAACAAACGAAAAAACACGCAACGTAGATAAGGGCAACTAATGCATTTCAACATGACTGCCTTTGAACGTTTGAATTTATTAAAGTTTATTTGCTGCGTGAGTTTACAGGAAGAGCCAGTTACAGGTTCAAAAACAGCAGAAAATGTGGTTTATAGCTGGTAAATGACGGAGAAATGAATAAAGCGTTACCGCCCCGGTCCCAAATATTCACACCAACCAGCGAGTCATCACACCGCAGCGAAAACATGTTGAATGGACCCGCGCGAGGCTGTAATTGGTCAGAATTATTACAGCGTCCACAACCGACGCAGCCCCATTTTCAAAAGCTTTTTCGTAATAGCTCCTAATTTTAAATTTGGCCTTTAGAATTTTTTTTCTCTGCCTTTCGTAACTTTGAACGTCGTCATCTGCATGCGAGCCTTCAGAGTTCGCCACGTGCGTGCTGGTTAGCTTCCTGTTTCCGGTTCTATTTTATCTGCAGAATTCTTAATTCAGCACTGAATTCAAACCTGTAAAGTTCAGCAGCTGATCCCACAATCACTGAAATTTCACGTTTGAATTTGTCTCACTTAACTTTCTAATAAACTAACACAATAAACACTTTCCCAGGTTCAGCTACTAGATGGAGTCTCCCTGGCATAGAGCTTTTTAAACATAATCCATAATCACTTTAAAATATAGATCATGCATTAAATTAACAACAACAACAACAAAAATGACTTGAAAAAATCCATTTCTGAACAGGAATTATGCAAATTTTCAGTCCCAGCTGTTATGATTTGTCTAAAAGCTCAGCACAGCTTTGTGGGGGGTCGAAACTCCTCGAGCTCGGTCCTTTGAGTGCTTTAGAGTAAATGTGCGGGACTGTGGCTCTGAGAATACGGACTCTCAGGAGCGACGAATGCTCGTCTGATCCGTGAGAGCACGTCTTTCAGGTAGGGCGCTGATATTTCATTTACAGATTCTCAGACTCTCACACTTAAAAAGCTTCATGTAAATATCTTTGCCAGTCTCAATACGAGATGGGTCATTTATTTGGATGGATTTCAACTTCAAAACAAAGATGATCACTAGAACAATAATGTTACAGCAGCTAGCGTTTACCAGACAATCCCACAGATCAGCACTTGTGCTGAAGGCAACTGGACGTATTTTTTTATTTGATCTGATTCTTGAAGAAGTTCCTTGATCTAAATGTAACACGTCTGAAGAACATGCAGACTCTGCAAAATCAAGGCTTCAGCTGTCCTTTGGACTTGCACCAAGGTCCTGCTTGCTGTGATGCAACAGCGCTAACCACCACACCACCGCGCCGCGTGAGTTCTTGCTGGTACTCTGGCTTCCTCCCACAAACATGCCCGGCAGGTTAAGCGGTGACTCTAAACTGGTCGCATGTTTGGATGCGAGTCTGACTGGTTGTCTCTCTGTGCAAAGGACTGGTGACCCGTCCAGGGTGTACCCCGCCTCCCGCCCTGCAACAGCTGAGATAACTCTAGCCTAACCACAGCCCTGAACTGGATAAGTAGAAAAAAAGTGGATCTTTGTATATGCAAGCAGGCCTCACCCTGAGTTTCATTTATTCTTTTTTAAATCAGGCGAATTTGTTGTAAGTACCCTGGTTAGACCGACTGCTTATCCAAGAGAACAGACTTATAGGAAGTGTTATTATAGAAAGAGGGAATGCGCGAGTGCAAGCAGGCTGTCGTACGTGAGAGCTAAACCGGTATATTCTAACGTGTGTCATTTTTAAAAGCCGGCCACACACTGCAGTGAGATTCGTGGATTCCCACATCGCTCCACACAAATATCTCTCTGCCCCACTTTTGATTTGTTGGGATCTGGTTAACGTATTTTCACCATTACAGATGCATTACAGAGCAAATGAAGTGACTTCTCATGCTGAGAACGGAGCCCAACAGAAAAAAACAGCAATAACCTAAAAGAAAAAGCAACAAGAGCAACTGTCTACACCAACATCACTGCAACAAAAATCTGTGTCAGTGCAATAAAAAAATGCAACCGAGGCCGATAATCCAGACATTGCAGTAATGAACCTGATGAAGGCACAAACTCATTGCAAACCTCTGATCCAAGTACTTGAAAACACGGTGGCTGGACTTCAAAAAGTTAAAGAAGCCCAGTCGCCTTCTTTTCCAGGCTGCCATGACCTGCATGACTGAGAACACACACGGACATGCTGTACTAACAGCAGCAATCCATTTAAATTTAAATAACACACTCCAGAGCCAACGAGCGCGGACACTTTTCAGCTTACAGTAACAGAAATGTTCATGTAATCAAGTGGCTTCAATGGGACACAAGAGGGAAAGGCAGGCACTGCGGCGTGCGTCATACGTATACCTGACGTGACATCACAAAGCTGAGCTGCTTGTCTGAACACTGTGGTGCCAGCTCTTACTGTTAACACAGCTGACACTTCTAACTGGCAGCTGATTTTAGACTGGCAGCACGGTTATGTAACATGATAACAAAGCTATATGGAGCTGCTGATACAAACATTACGGTAACAGCGATCAATGCTGATTGAATAAAAACGAGTGCACGGCGATGACGTGCACGTTACAGTAACAGCAACTCACAGTCGCTGAGGACAAAATTCTGATTTGCTGACATTACAGACACCGCATGCGCACACACATGCACACACACACATGTGACTAACTGGTCATGCAAAACCAGTCATCGTGATGCCAGTTTGATTGACACCAACAGTACACAAGGCCACTCAGTCTAACACACACATGCAGACACACACACACACACTCAGCGATGTGATGTGTGTGTCATTCTTCCACTTCCATCCATCCATCTCATGGCAAGTGAGTCAACATGGTGGCATGCGAGTGGGGAGAGTGGCTGTGAAGTGTGTATGATGGAGTGACTGAGTGTGTGTGCGTTTGTGTGTTTAAGGGGCTCGAGGACATAAAAAAGTGTGTGTGAGAGGTTTGGAAAATGCAGACAGGAGGTTCTGTGTGGTGTATAGATTGTGTGTGTGTGTGTGTGTGTGTGTGTGTGTGTGTGTGTGTGTGTGTGTGTGTGTGAGAAAGTAGTCTGGCCAAGACCACAAACCAAGAGG
>VVHJ01012811.1:23630-33881 GCA_015107715.1 Tylochromis polylepis
AATGGTGTTTACTTTCCCCAGCTCTGATTTCACCGAGGGACCTCAATCCTCTACATGTATTTTGAAAGAGAGGAGCAGCCTGACAACTGCTCTCGGCTGCTGTAAAATCCCTGTGAAACGAGCTCTCAAGTGGCTCATTACTTAGCTATGTGTGTTGGTATGGGAAGAAGTCGTGTTGGCTTTGATTCAGACACTTGTTGGCGTTCCTCGAGAATACTGCAGAGTGCTAAGTCATGTTCATTTCACCAGCTGCGTCCGAATGATTTATAGCGGCGAGGGATAATGTGACGCTACAGAAATAGAGCCTGAGGGGGCGTCGGGGACGGCGTCTCAGCGGTACAAGGAGCCCACCGTGGAAGGAAGCCGTGGGTTTGAGATCAGCGCTGGATCTGCCTGTCAGTCCCACTGTGGATCAATAACTCTCACTCCAGAGAAACTTGTGAGAACTCACTTCACTCTTCTTATCTCTGCTCTTCTTCTTTACACATACTTCTCAGACTTGTTTGTTCCTCCGTCTTTTCTGACCTGCTGTCTTAATCTTTCCTCATTCCCCTCTCTTTAAATATCTTCCTTTAGTTTTGTGTTTTTAATAAAATAATCCGATATACTAGTGCATTTGTCAAACACATTATGATGTAACTGACGAGTAAAGCTGTTAATATCTCAGGTTTGTACACATTGCAGTATCAGATGTTGTGAAATTGTTGGTTTAAGTGGCGATAATGCTGTGACTGTAATGATGTCCACTGGCACATGACAGCTGGACTTTATGTTTTATATTCCCTCAGATATACATGGTGGTTAAACGATGTAGAGGGAGGAGGAAACTTTATTGCAGCAGCATCATTACAGGAAACATGTTTGAAACCTTCAACAATTGTCCAACTAGAGAGAAGCAGACTGTTGCTCAGTGGCCCTAAAACAGACAGTCAAGTGATACTTTGAGAAAATTATGCCATCATGTATCAGAAACATCATCCCATGTGATATATATAAGCATTAAGGTGCATACTGACTAAAGTGCGCTACAGAAGAAGCCCCTGCAAAAGCACACTGAGACATCCAGAAGTACAAACCGTTACATGAGGATACTATTAGTGGACTTCAGTTCTAGATTTAGCACCATCACGCCCTACAAACTGGTCAGCAAAATGCAGCCTGGGCTTAATAATTACCTGCACTCGTGAAACATAGTCTGAGGGCAGATTGTGAAATAGTCACAACTTCGAATCTATTGATTTGTGTTCCTGCACATGAATTTTCCACGTTTATTTATTTTTTTCAATGTTTTTTGGACAAGTCATGTCTGTAAACACAAACAGATATTTCTTTGTGACGATTTCATGTTTTGCTGTGAGACCGGGCTGGCTAAGAGCACCACAGCAGCAGGGCAGATTTCAGACAACAATCAGGAGACAGCCTACAGGTTTGACACAGTTTAAGGGTAACGATCTTAACATTTCTAAGACAAAGAAAATCACCACTGATTTCAACGGAGTGAAAGGGATAGAACACTTCCTCTTACATTCAAACAGAGAAGCAGTGGAAAATTAAATCTTCTTGCAGTGTATGTATCAAACAGCTGACCTCCAATATCTCCAACACAAAAACTTTACTTCCTTAAAAAGCTGAAACTGGCCCAGCCCCCATAGGGACTGCTGGTCCAGTTCTATGGGAACATAGAGAGGATTTTCACCAACACTGGCACCCAGCTGCATATCTGCTGGAAGGAGAGACCTGCATCATTCCCAGACTTTGGCACCATCTATGCCAGCCAAGTGAGGAAGACGGCCAGCAGCAGCACCACTATCTGTTCAAGCCACTGCCATCTGGCAGATGGTTCACGGCATTCAAAGCTCACGACAACAGTCCGAAGAGCAGAGTTTTCCTGAGGGTGTCACCTCCATCACACTCCTTTCTCCCTCCTTTTCAAAGGACTGACTTTAAGGACTAGAATATGATCAGACCAACTTGAAATGAGTTGTATTTGCATTTGATACATTTAGTTTAGATTTTAGTGAGACATATTTCCTTGTGCCTCCGTATCTTCACTGTAAAGATTTGCACTGAACACTGAGCTTTGAGAGTGTCGATGATAAAGATAAGAAATTATTAACTTGTGATCTTGGATCAAATCAAATCGGCACTGAAAAACGCCCCCAAAAAACAGTCTTACAAATATTTCTTGCAGCTAAGAAATTTAAGCTCTGAATATCGGATTTCAAACGTTATATGGATATCTTTCAGTTGGTCCACACAAGTGACAAAATAAATTTAAATAAATTTAAAATAATTTTAATGAATAAATGAGGAGAAACAACAAGTGGAGGTGCTTCCACACAAGTGCATCACTTGATACAATTAAAGAGTTAACATGTATTAACGCTCTGTGGCAGGTATGAAAATGCTGAGCAGGCCCGGTTAATTCTGATTTTATTTGGGGGGTTTTCTTCCCAGAGCCATCGCTTCCAAAGGTACAGATTTCAGATACTGTTTCCCCCACCAAAAAAATCATCATAAAAAGGATTGAAATTATTTAGTCATTTGCATCACTGGGAATTTTATAATGTTTTCCATACAGAGCATGGTCTTTTTATTCAGCAGTTTTTTTTATATGAGATGTTTATCAATTATAAGTTCATAATAACCAATGAATCTTTTGTGGAAAGTATAATTATCCTGGCCACACAGTGTTGTAAACTAAATCAGCAGCTGCACAGCATCATGGACTTGGCCTCAAATCCCGGACGAGCCCCCAAACAGAACATAGTTTATTAGCTGGAATTAACCAAAAATAACAAGGTTAACAATGCCAACCAAAGCACCAACATAGTGGTGGAAGGATGGTGCAGGGGCGAAGATTGACACACCTAGCTCTTAAACTCTCCAGGGAGAGTGCCTGGTGCTCTGAGCTGGGCTGATTAAGTCCACCTACTGGGCACCTATGACACAACACAATAGACTGATAGAGGGAAACAAAGGGTAGATCCAGTCAAAATAGGAAGGTCATCACAACAATCTTCTTCTCTCGTGCAGCTGGAAAAGCCAAAACAATAAAGGAGGAGGTCTTTTTATTGCTCTCTGCAACGTCTTTGCCAGCATAGTAACAAAACCTGTTCAAATATGATTGGACTTTGACACGTCAGACTGCAAGTAGAAAAAGGAAGGACAACCAGAACACTTCAGGTCCCAAAAATCCTATCACATGGCTACAAATTATTCATGTTTATATGCAGACTTACTCTTAACACACTACTAACCCACTTGGCTAGTAAATTTGTCACATCTTTGGCAGTTTGCATAATCACAGACACTAAATGAAAAGCTTTGCTTTACATTAAAGATTCTCAGAGACAGCTCATTTAATTCCGACAATCCAACACTTTCCCATGACTGCAAAGCTTTTGAAGTTCAGTTTTAGGGATTTAGTTTGACAAAATTACAGGTAAAAATGTCACAAACTGACAAACAACAATCTCACAGCTACATTTCTCGTATTTCCATCTGTGGATAGCAACATTTTTACCAATCTAATGAAGTTCTTGAACTTGAACCTTGGTCAGCACTTTGCATCTTAAAGCTGCATTTACACCCATTTATGTGAAATCTTTCCAGAGTCTCCAGAGGGATACGGGTATTTCTGATATCAAGCAATGGAAAATTTTGTGTCTTCCTGTCGCTAACACATAAATCCATTATGAGGTGTCATCTGACCAGAGTATCGAGTGATGGAGGATAATTTCAGCTTCAGTCAGACACATCACCACGGTCTGCTTTATTTTATCTGTATTTATTCTTTCCTGCTGTCCATATGTCTGAGTGTCTCTCTGTAGTCACATCACTTGGCCAGGCGTGAGACGATATAGATCAGATTTCGTGCACAGAGTATGGCCACCATCTGCTCCCACATGTCAACAGTGTCCACCCATTCCGTGTCAATAAACCTACTTATCAATAAATATTCATTTCTCTGAGAGCACTTCCTCCTTGGGCTCCAGGATGGACTCTGTCATAGTTAATTTTTCATGCAGACTCCATAATTTCACTAGAATCCCCTCTGCAGCAGTCAGACTGTTTACTCACACTGTTACATACACATCAAGGAAAGGCAGATTACTGTATCTTTGTTTTGTTGTTTTCATGACTTTTTGAAAGTAAAGCTTTGACTTTGGTCAGGTTTAAGGAGAAAACTCTAAGGCAAAGATTACGGTTTGGGAAATCTCAAAAAGACTGTGCACATATACATAAACGGTAGGAAAAGGTTCAGATTTTTGGTAACAGAAGCTTTCTGGTTTTCATTTGTAGCCCAAGTTCGACTGACAGATTTCTGTTTTCTGACATTTTTATTATTGATTTTATCTCTATTACTTTTCATTTAATATTATTTAATCTATTTTCTAATTGCTCTTAATTGAATTGAATCTTATTTTACTTAAGCCATTCTTGCCTATTATTTGTATCGTTTTATTACTTCCCTTTATGTCATGTTTATGTTATTGGCTTGGAAGTCACCTGTGAAGACCTCGGACTGCAATAAGCTGCATGAAAGGTGCTACAACGATAAAGTTTGATTGAATTATTACTTTTGCGATGCACATTGGATGTATGGAAGGTAACAAAATAGAACTTAAAATGTCAACAAAAATATAAGAACAAGGTAATACAAGCTGCAGTTGTAAGCTACTTTGTGTTATAGTGTATTGTGTTATGAAGGGCGTATGCAGTGTTTAGACTGGTTGGCGGGCCTGTGGCAGTTTTGTGTCTGTGGTCTGCAGTGATGATAATCCATCCACCTTCAGAGGCCATCAGGAGACTAGCTGACGGGTTCCTGGACTTCCCCTCTCATGACACTTGCAGTTAAAAGAGAACCTTCACTCTCTGAGATATATACTGGTAGGTGTAACTGTTGCCGTTCTTTGTTAAATCTCTCGCATACTATATAATAAACCCTCGTAAACATAACAGTTCAGTTAAGATTTTTGTGGAGCGACTGTAGTTATGGTTAAATGAATCTGTTCTGGCCACAAAGCAAATTCAGCTCCACTTATGCTGGTACAACCACTGTGGAGCCACTTAATTAACTACTGCTTCTCCTCCTAATGACAAAAAAGACACAACTCACTCTTTATCGCTTGTTTTCTGCCAAGCTTTACATTTATTCATAATTATTTGGTGGCAGAGAGGCAGAGGAGGATGAATAAACTGGATCAAATTAAAAGCCAGCTACTCACAGACAACAGTCAGTTATAAGAACAACCCACACTGGAAGAATAAAATGAACTTTATTGATCCCTAAGGGCAGAATTAGGTCACAGCAGCAGTGGAAACACAGGCGTAGGCTGAAGAACCAGGCGAGATGGAGTCAAAGAACATTAATTAAAATACAATACCAAGAAAAATATGACCTACCAGGATAGAAACGGCCATAACACTGCTGGGATTTCTGCAGACTTTCTTTGAAAAAGGCATCTTTTCTTCTAAAAAGTGACCAACAGCACACAGTCCAAACACAAAAGGACAGGTGACACCTGAGCTGAGCACAAATAAAACTGTCAGTAGACGGCTGCGTGTGAACACACCCACCGGATGAAAAACAGCATCAGAGTCGACACCGTGACCTTCTCTTCCAGCCTACGTTCAACTCCCTCAGACAAGATAATGCCGACCATCTTGATCATGACCCCTCATGTCAGCTGTGCTGATGGACCAAACCCTCCCACCACACACACTGAATCATGGGTAACCAGAGGACAAATAAGAGAAAAAAGGGACAGAGGTAGCAGCTCTCCTTACTCAGGGAGAAGTCTGATTTTGTAGGATTGTGGGTGTGTATGGTATAACTCAAACAAAGAAACCGAAAACCACAGGTGGCATCAAATTTGTGCTTTGAATGTGATCCTCCAGCTGTGATTGTGTGTCTGATAATACATTTCATGTATTTCCTTGCTTATCTAAAGTGGCTTTGGAAACATGTGCTTACGTGTGTGCAATCAGAGCCTGCTCAGACGGGCTCAGTAGAGTATGAGTTCCTTCCTCTTTGGAGCTAAAAGAGGCCACCCAAACACATGAGACATCAATGGAAAGCCCAGGATGTCCTCTATTTAGTCCATCAGGACTTAGTAGGGTAGCTCAAAGAAGTCAAAAGATATAGACCAAAAACAAATGTCCATTACAGAGGACATAAATGAATAGGCTGGTTCTCATTAGGATGCAGATATCAGTTTACAGAGAGAAGAAATGACTGATAATTTGAAATCCAGTTCACTTCAATTCATTTGGTTTATATAGCGCCAAATCTCAAACAAACAACAGTTGCCTCAAGTCGCTTTATAAGATAAGGAGAAAAACCCTACAATAATACAGAGAAAACAGAGAACTATGAGCAAGTGCTTTGGCAACAGTGGGGAGGAAAAACTTGTTTTTAACAGGAAGAAACCAGGCTCAGGGACAGGTGGCCATCTGCCACGTCCGGTTGGGGGTAAGGGGAGGAAGACAGGACGAAGACACGCTGTGGAAGAGAGCCAGAGCTGAATAATAACTGATGAATAATGACGCTCCAACACTGAAGGACCGCTTAATTTAACACACAGTTTAATTAACGATTTATGTCTGAAATTCAACATCCTTTCCACAGAGAAAGAATCTCAGATTTTGACACTGTTAAAAAAAAGCTTGTCAGATATCGCCACAAACAACAACGTTTTAGCAACCAGGGATCAGGGAGCGCCACGAAGCTGACCTCAAAGCACTCTCCAATGCCTCTTCTGCACAAGGACAGGCTTACTCAGGCCATGGGCACTGGGAAAAATCCCCAGTGGCAAGACATTTTAATTCAGTTGGCCATGATGTGTTACCTAATGTTTCTGAGATAGAAACCTTTTCCTTAAAAAATTTGTTTCATGTCTTCTTCAGCCTCGTTTTACATACCTGACCTTTAAGTAAAGCGAGCACACGAACCCGTTACGTGAAAATCAATCAAAGCCTTCCTGTAGTAAGTGTCCTGGACATGACTCTAAAGCACAAAGGTGCAGATGCTACAGTTCAGTTGGACTGAAAACATGACACAACCATCAACAACCATCAAAAAGGCAGTTAGAGGCCCGCAGCATCTGATAGTCCTTCAGAGGCTACGCTGAAGGAGCAAAAGTGCAAAAAACATCAGCACATTTATCCCACATTACCAACCACTTCTCATATTTTTGACACAGTCCAACGTGCAACACCTGCGGAGAACCACAGCAGCACCATGCTGGTCACATTAGACAAGGTAAGAATCCTGTTAGGGAACAAATGTCCGTCACTACGTCCATAATCTACGACAGTCATATTTCACACAGAGCTACGATTTCTGGAGGGCAAAGCAGCAGATATTTGATTATTTAGATAGACAAACTAAAATATGACAGAGTTATTTTTACATAAAGAATCACAACTGGACGGTAAGCCTGGTATGAAAATATAAAGAGCTTTCATGTATGCTATAACTTATTTTGATAGTTAAATAAAACAATGAGGAAAAATCATTTTGGTTTTAGATTGTGACATTTGAAGTGGATGCAAAACATCAATGTGCATATCTCCTGTACGTACAGAGTTAGGAGGGCTGAGAAATACCGCTCCAAGTTTGGGCCCGCCCACATGTACTTTGATGGGCTGTAACTGTGACGCTGAGAATACTCATAGCATGAAGATTTATTAAATATACTTTACATCAATGAGGCAGCACTACAGCCTAAAAATAATTACAAATTAAGTTGTCCAATGAAGTGTCCCAATGAAAAGTCTTTAAATATCTCATAATTGAGGATTTTTACAGCTTGTGAATTAAAGTGGAGGAAAGGCTGTAGCTGTGGCTCGTGAGCTAGTTATAACCTTTTTATAAGAGCACAGCATACATTAAATATAGTTTTTTTTAATAAATACATTCCACGCTACATTAATCGGACCAATATTTTGCGAGTGGAAGAAGAAGCAGTAATAATAGTTTATTTGCTTTGTATCCAACGCAGATCAAACCGTTCTGCTGCAGAGATAAAGGAGCAGATTCATCAAAGTTCTTTTTCTTTGTACCGAGGAACTGAGAGTGCTTTAGTGCTGCCTGTTATCAGCACGCGCACACACACAAAGACACACTCTCTCAGTTATCTCCCCGTGGACCAGCGTTTAGGTGGTGGAAGCCTCTTTTGTGTCTTTGGCTAAACATTGGACAGATGTCACATTCACAGCCTCCCGGAGAGCTCATAACTCAAACCAAACACACCCACAGCAGACGGAGGGAGGCAGAAACACACACGGGCACTCAGACAAAAATCAACCTGCATTCTGAAAACTGTTCTCAGTGCTGTACTTGAGTTATTGATCAGTGCAGCTTTTAACATAATGTTTTAACCATTTATATCAAAAAGGGAGTGTGCTGAGAGCTTTATTGCATGTGCAACATTCAAAGACACACACAGGTGAAGCTGGAGGTGCATCACCGATTGCCAACAGACACAGAGTTGGAAGTGCATCGGTACGAGCAGAAATTAATGCTAAACTAATTTAATGGAACACACAGAGTTGTGCGGCAGAGACGTGGCTACCACCAGCAGTGAACGCTAGGCTAATGGAATGATGAATATCAGCTATATGACGCAGTGTATTCCAGGAAATTCAACCCCCCCGGCAGCTATTTCCTCCGACTCGGGTCAAGCCATATTTCTCGCTAACTGCTCCGATGACAGCAGAGTCTCTCTGAGAGAAAGCTGGGTCAATGACGATTAAAGCCATATACCTCCACCTTTGGAATTTGCTTTTGTGTTTTCTCGTCACATTATGGGGCAAATAAGAGGCTCGAGCTGTTTTCGAGCTTTAATGAGAAAACAGCTTCTCGCCACAGCTGGAATTTCTTATTGGGGACTGCAGTTTTTCACTGGGCTGAATAACATCCAGGTATTTTTTTTTAACACTTACTGGATTTTCTCCTCTTCTGCTACCTTCTCCTGCTCTTCTGCAGATGGTACCGAGCCAGCCGAGAGACATAATCTCTCCAGTGTGCCCTGCACCTTCCCCCGAGCCTCCACCAATCTGCTAATGCGTCAAACACCTCACCTAAGAGGCATCCAGGAGGCCTATCCACTCCCCGACCCAGTGGGTCCCATCATTGAAGAAGGAACAGCTCCCTTCAGAGATAACCCAGTTCTTTTACCTGAATCAGCCGTCCAGTAACCTTTTCTTGTCTAGTAACTACACGCAGCTCATAATGCTTAGGTGGGATTCCCCGTGAGGTCCAAGTTCCAACACCCAGTCCTATCAGTGTATGTTAAAGACAAACAAAAGGACTTTTTTGGATAGTTTATTGAAATCCCCCAAATCATATTCTTATAGCATACAGTAAGGGCTCTCACTAATGACGACTTAGATGTCACATTAGATTTGAGGAGACTATACACCTGAGATGTGAACATTTGCTCCTGTCCAAATGCAAAAACAGACCAAACATTCCTTTTTGTTCTTGACTTGAATGCTGGGAAGTGGAGGAATAGCTGTGGCTGAAGTCTTCACCGCAGTGACTCGTATCGCATTTCAAGCTGTAACAGATTTTAATAAGATGAGCACAGAACTGGGTACACGGATCAGCGCTAATCAGGTAACAAAGTTGATCAGTCATGATCAATGTATTTTTAAATGTAATTTTTAGCACCCATCCCAAAATCGTGTTTGTGTTGGCGCGCCAATCGTAAAATCAAAGGGATTTATTTTTTTAAATCACCTGTGCCACATCTTTAAAATCAAATGCTTCATCATAGTAACTGAAGATGGTGAAGAAGAAAAGGTCAGACTCTTATCCTTCAAGTTGTCTCCTCTGGTCACGAGCTTTGGTTGGTGACCAAAACAATGAGATCACCGCTACAGTCAGCCAAGATTTCTTCCTTCCTTCCCGATGAGTCTCTGTTCACCCTTAGAGAGGAGGTGAGGAGCTCTGAGCTCAGAGCAGATTGCCGTTCCTTCGTGTTCCAAAGCAGCCTGTTAAACGTGAACCGATCAGGACGCGTCCTGGACAGCTCCCCATGGAGTCCACCTGGGATGCAATCCAGAACACTCTCTGGGTATTTTAAATCCCATCCGGCCTGGGAACAAGCCAAAGGACACGGAGGACATCTGGGATTTAAAAGAAGCAGCTGAAGATGGATGGATGGATCGTCCAGACAAAAAAAAAAAAAAACACTAAAAAAAATTTAAAAAAAAAAAAAAAAATTAAAAAAAAAAAAA
>VVHJ01012813.1:13265-34071 GCA_015107715.1 Tylochromis polylepis
AAAAAAAAAATCATGATTGCATTTAAAAGTTTATCTCCCATCATGTTTATCAAGGTGAAAAGTTATTCAGATCAAAATTTATTTAAACTTGAGTTTTCAAAGTATGCTAAGGTTGTAGGTCCACCCTGGAAAACTCTAGGACTGTACCAATCAGAGAACATATGTCTGAACACAGAGCTACACACTAATATACTGTGTACAATAATCAGCCCATAGACAACGAGATACAGTTGATGTCAAACTCTCAAACACAAGCATCAGAAAACCTCAGACACTTTTTACACATTGCCCTCCAGAGGCTTAATTCCAAAATCATTTTTTTCTTCCTTCAAACTTACTTTTATCCCACCAGGAAGTCCCATGTGCTTTTAAAGCTAATCCTTTTATGAGCTAGTGGCCATACAGACACCTAACATATCAAAAATGCACCAACAGCAAATGTAATGTAAAATTTAAAATGCTCAAATACCCAGAACAAAAAAGCAGTAGCAGCATCTCAAGAAAGACAACCACATCTTTTTCACCACATTCCTTATGATGCCTTTAAATTCAGCAATAGATATCAGTGTTTTTATCATTTTGGTCTTTCTGCTAAATATTCCATGTCCAGATTGCGTAGTGGGAAAATGCTCCACACAGAAAGACCCCAGCTGGCTAAAATTGGTTATCATTCACTCTCTGTCTTGATAAATGAATACGTGTACCTCATGTGTTATATCTAATATGCTTATTTAATGCAGAGACTAGGGGAGATCATGGAAAAGGGCGAGTACCTGAGAATACATGTGGAGGGCGGAGGCTGCTCTGGGTTTCAGTACAAGTTTTCGGTTGACAGAAAGAAGAACGAGGACGACAGGTAAACAACCCCAAATCAACATTTCTTTATTGCTTAATCTAGTTCTACATTTTCCTTGTTGTTTCCTCATGGCCTGTTTATCAGCTGTGGCACTGCTGTGCTTTCAGAGTATTTGAGGAGGGAGGAGTGGGCATTATTGTGGACCAGGAGAGCCTGGAATTTGTGAAAGGATCCACGGTGGACTTCAGTCAGGAGCTTATTCGGTCTACTTTCCAAGTGCTTAAGAACCCACAAGCTGATCACGGCTGCTCCTGTGGCAGCTCCTTTTCTGTCAAACTATGATCCTGCCTAACTCATTCGCTGACACCTGCATCAGTAATACTGAGTACTCTGATTTCACAGTTTATTGGGTGCACGTGTGCAAAACGATAAATATGAAGAGATATTTCTCATTTGAGTGCACAAGATAACTAATATATATATCTGTACCTAATAAACTGAGAACTCAGATCATTTTATCACGTTGGACTCCCTCATAATTCATTTCACTTTTAACAGCTAGACACTAGAACTGGTAGATAAAAGTTTGCTGTGAAAATGACTTGAACTGAATGAACAACAGATGTATAGATTAAACAGTATTCTATTTCAAAATGTGTACAAGATAGGAGATGATGATGCTCACTGACGGTCAATATTTAGCAGTACTTTTTTTTTTTCCAACAAAAACAAAGGTTGACATGAAGTATGTGAGTATTCAGTTCTTAGATTTTCCTTTGTGTAAAATATGTAAATAGGTGCTAAATATATATATATATATATATAAAGTTCTAAAGTATATTTGTTTCATGTCTAATAAATTAAGCACACTTAAGGTTTTCACGTGTTCAGTTGTTTTTAATCTGGTACTTTCACAATCTTGCTAAGATTCTCATCTCCATGAATTGCCTCCTTTGCTTAGCGGAGGTGTTCGAGTGTCTCAGTGATCCCAGGAACTCTGTTATGTTGGGCCACTCGTAGGCATCAACCAAAGTTAGCTTGAATACAAAGACAATGGTCCCCTTTCTTCTTTCTTTGTCAGAATTTGTGGATTCCAGTTATGTCACCGCCTTCAATAAATTGAAGGTAAAAACGCTTCATAAAGGATTCACCTGGTTATCCTCCATTAAAGTCTCCTTCCTCTGTCCCCCCTCCTACAGTTCCATGTTATAAACTGAGGCCTCATTTAACATGGCAAACTAAACTGATCTCCAGGTCACAGGCAGTAGGATGAAGGACAACTGGGAGATCACCCCCCCCCCCCCCCCACACAGACACAGCTTTAGTTGTATATTGTACAATGACAAATGAAGGAACTTCTAAGCTTCCTGCTAATAAACCTTTTTTTACTGCCATGGTGTCAGTGCAGTCAGTTTTCCCTTGTTGTCTTTTGGAAACCAACCTTCATGTGGACAGGTTTGAGAGCAAGAAAGTTCAGTAGAGTTTCACAGTGCAAATTCAACAAGATGCACCAATTCTCAAACCTGTCCACGTGCAAGCTGGTTCTCACAAAGTACCAAGCACGTTATAAGCTCCCACATGATGCTGGTATGGAGGCAGTTCTGCTTTGGTTTCTTTAAAAAAAAAAAAAACCTACTGTGCAATAAAACTAAACTTTGTAAGTCATAATGTGGCAAAAGCTGCAGTCCCAAGTAAATCTGAGCAAACGTGTGTACCTGGGGAGAAGATCATGGGGCAGAATCTGCAGGCTGAGTTTCTTGTGGTCGCCCTTCCTAAATCGACGACGTCTTGGTTCCAATTTTGTGCTGTCACTAATTTCTTTGATGGAAACACGTGGAGCTGGATCTAGTTTGGGCACCGGCACTATGAAGCGATCTAAGATACTTCACCTTGGAAAGGAAAACCTGAGCCAGGGATGGGTTTGTCAGAATTCACCAACCGCAAAACAACCGTAGCAATATTGTTTTTATAAAAAAAACTGCATTAGATTAAAATGATAAAAGTGAATCCAGGGAATATTTGAGCATGGATTATTCAATAATTCTCAAGCATCCTCAGTCTCAATGAACACGGATGAGTCCAAGTTTCAAAGATCATGGTTGTGTTTTATTTTAATTATTTTTTTTTTAATAAAGTGGAATTTAAGAAACATCTCACAAAAATATACAAAAAGAATATCTACAAATGGTATTTACACTGGTGAAATGTAAATCAAAATATGCAGCAACTTTTTTTTTTTAGCAGTTAGTCGTAATACAAGGAGGAAATCTTTTGCACTTTTTTTTTTAATATTCTCTGATAAACATTCCATTTAAGCAATATCTTGTTTCACGAAACATCAACGCACTGTTGAAAAAACACCACACCGCTCATAATCATGAAAATGCAACAACAACATATCGTAGCAGCACACTAAAAAGTGACCACTGGAACTGCAACAAGTGCAACGAGATCTCAATTTACAGCTGTTCTTTATGTTTTCTGAGGAATTTGGTTCAGACAGATTGTCTTCCCGTAAGCCATGCACACATCCTTTAACAAATCACAAACGAATCCTCAAACACGTACGTTAATATGACATGAGGGGAACACTGCAGAGGGCGGGTGGGGCTGGGGGGGTTGGGGGGGGTTGAGGTCAACCAGTCAACAGCACGACCACATTATCACGTCGTAAATGAACCACCAGGGCGACACAGTGAGCAGGTCAGGTGTACAGTGCATAGTATGCTTTGGCATGCTGACATCCAGAACATAACAGTGGATGTTACATTCAGGAGGAAGGCCACAGGATTTGGAATTACCAGTTCAAAACAGAACAAACGGATGACTACATGAGCCAAAAAAATGAAAAATAAATAAATAAATAAAATGAAACGATACAAAAAGAATCCAAACCCTTATAAACACTCAGATTAAGGCTAATTCAGTTTGCTACATGTTTTTTCCTTTTTTGAAAAATGGCATTGTCAGTAACACAATTTCAGAGGCCTGCCACATGGCAAAACTGCTATTTGGGACACGTACACAGATAAGCTTATTTTTAAAAAAATAATGCATCACTGAAATGATATGCACATATTAGGTGTCTTTTTTCTTTTTTCTTCCCTCTGTGACGATGTGATGTTAAGAGAGCAGGGCTGTATGCCCTCTGCCTGTTTTCACAATCAAAGATTGTGATGAAGATGAGCCTTGCACATATGCATGCACCTAGTTTTGAGGCAGTAAGTCGAATCACCGGTTTAACTCATTTACAAGCTGCCAGGTCCCTCCTCCTCCTCCTCCTCCTCCTCCTCGTTGTTTAAATGTATCCTTTAGGCTTTTTTTCTTTTCTGTTTTTTTCTGAGCCCTGACTTTCTGATGTTGGATGATCCAAGTGTGATCCTCAATGCGGGGCATGGACACACCTCCACACAAAGAGGCTGGAAGGGACATAAAAGAAAAGGCGTGCATCACTTAACACTGAAACTGAAACACCGGTAAATAACAGTGCAATCTGGATTCTCGGTCATACCTTCTGTCATCTCCGCCGGCGCTGACGACGAAGCGATCTCCGTTTGTGAAGCGTACGTTTGTCAGATGAGCAGAGTGGCCCAGGAATCGTTTGTGTTTGGCCTGAAACAGAACACAGGAAGTATTTATTTAAACTGCTGCTGATAGTATTTAAAGTGCACAAACACACACACATATATATATATATATAATCTATACGTGGATTACACGCATAAGCTTATAGCAAAGCAATGGGTGCATCATTTTTTTTTAACAGAAATCTGCATTTTTCTGTTATTTCTGCTCACTTGATAAACAAAATTGTCTATTAGGCTTGAGTAAATGTGTTAACAATTACTAAAACTATATAAAGTTATTTTTTTCTGGGTGATCCATTTGAAGAAAAGACCAAACAAAAACAAAAAAAGCAGAGAAAGTGACTGTCCAAGCTAATGGATGCTCCAAAGTCAGTTAACTCATCCCACAATTATAAAAAGAAATTCTAATGGGGAGTACACTCACTGGCCACTTTATTAGGTATACCTGTTCAGCTGCTTGATATCACAAATATGTTATCAATTCACATGATGACACAAGTATATATATCTAGTTCTCTGGGATGTTTCCACAGATCCATCTCTAGGGATTGCAGAGAATGGTCAGAAAAGAAGAAAATATCCAGTTCTCTGGGTGAAAATGTCTTGTTGATGTCAGAGGAGAATGGCCAGACTGCTTCAAGCTGATAGAAAGCTAACAGTAACAGCCATTTGCTACAACTAAAGTGCATAAAAGCATCTCTGAAAACATCTTGAACCTTGAGCACATCAACAGAAAAACAAACTTGGTGGTAGCTTCTGTCACCAAAATAGGACAACAGGAGATCGGAAAACTGTTGCCTGGTCTGATGAGTCCCGATTTCTGCTGCGACAGTCAGATAGTAGGGTCAGAATTTAGTATAGACAACATGAAAGCATGGATCGATCCTGCCTGAATCAACAGTTCAGGCTGCTGCTGCTGTAATGGTGTGAGGGATATTTTCTTGGCACACTTTGGGCTGCTTAGTACCAAATGGGCAGCTTTTAAACTCCATTGCTGCTGAACATGTCCATCCCTTTATGACCACAGTGTAATTATCTTTTGACGGCTGCTTCCAGCAGGATAACGCACCATGCCACAGCGCTCATATCATCTCAAACTGGTTTGTTAAACATTACAATGAGTTCACTTTACCCAAGGGACCTCCACAGTCACCAGATCTCAATCCAACAGAGCACCTTTGGGATGTGGTGGAGCAGGAGATTTGCATCATCGATGTGCATCTGACAAATCTGCAGCAACTGTGAGATGCTATCATATCAAAATGGACCAAAATCTCTGCAGATGTTTCCAACACCCTGTTGAATCTGCGCCACAAGGAACTGAGGCAGCTCTGAAGGCTACTAGCAAAGTGTACCTAACAAAGTGGCCAATTAATACTGATTAATACACTAATACAATAATGATGTAAAATAAAATCAGTTTTACATGGATTTGAGGCATCAAATAAAAAGTTTTTATTGTTGAAAAATGTGATAGTTCTGACAAGAATTAGTAGAGCCAGTGCACTTCTTTCAGCCCATTTATCTCACTGGTCCCAGGTCAGACCTAAGGTGTGCATGAATTACTATTTTTTTGTTTGTTATTGCCACTAGGGGGCATCGGAGATACATACTGGAATTAAGATGAGCGTCAATATCAGCACAGACAGCCAAAAACATACTTAAAAATGTCCAAAGGGTTACTAAAACTGCCAGAAAAATGGCAGTAGTAGAAAAGAGTGCTGCCCTAATACATCAAACACAATCACAATCATAAAATTATGCAATCATACTTACAAATTTCTCTGGACAGGGAAAGTCAAACAGCTTTACCATCCCAAAATCATCACCAGTGACGATGTTAATGCCCGAGTGGGACACGCAGGCACAGGTGACATCTGCTTTGTCAGTGTTACGGGACCAGATCCCTATGACCTCGTCCCCAAGGACACTGGGTACACACAGAGTGACATTTTCCTTAGTCTCCAAATGAGTATGGATGCCTTCTGTTACTCTTATCGGTGTGACCCTCACCTTGTCCAGGTGGCCCAGGTGATCCTGTCAATATAAGACTGTTCTGTGACCTGCTTCCCAGATGGCACCTCGTACACAAGCCGTTTATAAGCACCCGTGGATATCTGTTTAAAGACATGGCAGGTTAGAGTAGTACCAGCCCGTCAGCGTGTCACTCTCTTCTGCAACAAGTTAATGAGCCCTCCATACCTGGACATAGTTGCTGTCAGCAGAAAAGTCCATCTGCATCACAAAGCTGGGGATGTCCCTGCAGCTGTTGATGCGGTTCAGCTGTGGGCCGAGCGTCAGGTCGTAGAAGTCAACGGCGCACTCGTTGGAGCCCACAGCCAGGTAGCGAGAATTTGGACTGAACCTGCGACGGAGGAGATGAAATTAAAAGTCGCCTCAGATTTGTTTAACAGTGTGCCAAGTAGAGTTAGGTCACACTTCAGTTTCGATGGTTCCGACTCAGCAATACAGTCAACATTACAAGTTACAGTTACAGTACAGTCACAGTAACAAATAACATCAGAAAAATATTAAATATTAATAAGAAATACTCCTCGGCTAAAATCACGAGTGTGTTTGGGATGATGGCCAACATCTGCATTTCTTTATCTCTTTGTTTCACTTGTATACAGACCAAGAATTAGTTATTATTGTATGGAGGGCATATGTCAGAGGTGAGATTTAGGAAAATCAGTACAGGTATTAAAATAAAAACAGAACTTATTCAAAGCAGTTGACACATAGTGTGGCATGCTATTGTAGACATCCAGAGTCTCAATAAACGTGTCTTTCAGTGACTCATGAGCCAAGTTGTAATAAAATATTTTACAGATACTAAAACTAAGGATTATATTTGATTTTAGTTTTTCAATTCACAAAGTTTCAGTTAGTTTCTATATTTGGTTAACTAAAATGTGTTTTTTTCACATCTAGTTTTAGTTTTCGGTTTAGTTTTAGTTAACCATAATAACCTTGCTCTGGACAGCGTAAATCATAATGTGTCCCAGATAAATGTCTTACTCTTCATCCATATCCAGCTGGCATTCATTGACTTCACCCCTAATCCTTTGAGATCCACACAAACATTTTGTCGGGAGCTTCAAACTAAAAATTGATCATTTTTGGGCTGTGGCTGCTGCAGGGTATAAATAATGGCAAAACTGGCAAGACGGTCCACCTCACTAACGTCCTTCATGATTACAGAAATGTTCTTTTATAAATAAGAAAAGATTTATAGACACACCAAAAAGTTTTTAGTAAAGGCAAGCTTGACAGTGCTTCGTGTGCTATCATTACCTTATATCCTGAATAGGTGAACGCCGGTCCCTTTTCTTCCCCCAGATTTTGAGTGAGGCGACCAGCAGGATGATGAATTCTCCATTCTTCATGCCGATGGCCACCATGTCTCCCTCAGGACTGTAGCTGATGGTGTGCGCTGGGTGGCCCAGGTTCACCTTATTCAGCATCTTCTGTTCCCCCACAAGGCGATGAAAAACCAGCACAGAATTACTGTTAACGTCTTGATAAACCAACAGAAATCTGAGGCTGCTCTGTTGAAATTAAGACCTGACCTTTTCTGGAATGTCCCACAGACGAACAGTGCCATCCTCTGCGGCCGACAGAAACACGTCTCTAGAAGGATGCGTGCCCAAACCCCATATAGGTCCGTCCATGTGTCCGTTCACCAGGATGTTGCACGCCGCGTTCTTCTCCCCTACTTCAATGATCTCTGCATTCCTGGTCCCCACCAGGATTTTACCCTGGCACATCACCAAGAAAAATATAAAAAGAAATAGATAACACTGGTCAGCATTTTGCTACTGGGATCCTTTCACCTGCTGACTCCAAATCTGAAAACTGTTTTCATCTTCTTTTTTTTTACTTATGATGTATTAGACAACTAGGATGACGGGATGGAAACAGCGGTACGCTTCAGCATTTAAGAAATAAGTTTGGTCTCGAGAAAAGTGAAGGCATAATTAAGGAAGGCTTTATTTTTTGGTCCTGAAAGCTGTGAACCGAGGCTTGACGATGCTTTTAAAAAGAAAGTCATCTGAATCAGCAGCACGGGAAGCATTCATGCAGCTTGTCCAGTATTTTCTTGGCTATCCCAGAGCAGAGAGTTATACTGAGCTTGTAGATAACATGCTGAAACCATATCAGCTAATGAGTGACAGAATGTCTCAGACTGCATATCTGAAATCAGTGTAATAGACTAGATTAAGATCTGGTCTAAAGGTCCCAGTGGCAAACCAAAAATATTATTTGTAGACAGGTCTAGTGTACAATGAGAAATTGGACATTTTTTTTTATCAAGCACCATGTGATTTGTGACCTACCTTTCCCCGGCATACAGAGCGAACACAGTCTATGATCTGTCCGGTTTCTAACCGAAAGGCTCTGCACCGTTTCAGCTCCTGGTCCCAGAGCTTCAGAGCACCGCCCTCCTTTGACCTGTGGAGAAGCACCGTGGAAATCTCTTTCATTCAAATCTTAAATACCTAAATCTATTTAATCCCATTAATATGCATTTTTCAACATTAGGTATAATATTTTTGTTTAATATTATTTCCTGCTAGGTGTTTCCTTGAGCTATAAGCCTGTTTTGCCTGGGCACAGTCTTTATACATGCCTATTAAAAAATTTAAACCAGATCCACCATCTACCCCTGACAGCTTACTAATATGTAATATAACATATGAATGTAACAGAGAAGAACTTACGGTCTTTCTTTGCCTCCAGTGACGATGAGGCCGTCCCTCAGTGTGGTGTACATAGTGAACACGGGGCCCGTATGAGCTTTGGCCACTATTCTTACTAGAATGTGTTCCTTCCATACACACACATCCCCACTTATGGTACCTGTAAATGTCAAGTTATTCTGAAAAGAAAACAAATCTGCACTAATCTAGTGGCCTAAGAGAGCAGAGCAAGCAGCACAAAAACAGTTCACAGCACAGTGAAGCATACAGTGTGGCATCTGTTGAGCTGTAAATATTATTAGACCTGATTCATGAAGTAAAAACAAATGGCGTGTTAAAATTTGAGGCAGAATAGGCTTCACGGGATTAACTTACAGCTCCAAATGCTACAGAAAGCATGGTCTGCATCCGAGCCTCCTCCAGGGTACTGAGCACGCCTTTCTTGCTGAGCAAAGCTCGGCCAGCTAACGTCCAGAAACGCACGTGCTTGATGCCCACAGACACAAAGTGTGTGTCTGAGTCCGGTCGAAACTCGGCCACAAAGATCCTCTGGGTGTGACCTATCCGGCTGGCCACTTTGGCACCTGAAAGCAAGTGTGATTGTTCTGTCAGTGAAAATCCCAGGAGCAAAAACAGGGAAGTGCTTTTGTGTTTTCTTACCTTCTTGCCACTTCCAGATGGTGACGGTGTGTTCAGGATCCAGGCCCACAGACAGCAGGAGTTTTCCTGTGGCACTGAAACTAACAGAACAAACCCCACCGGCGTGGAAACAGCGTAGCACCGACAGTGTCTGCTTGGTCATGGCATCCCACACATGGATAGATGGAGACGTGGCTAAGGGAAAGCAAACAGACATTTTATCATAGTTATTCTTAATTCTTAATTACACTTTTAGATAACATTTTCTATTCCTGAAAGTTTTTTTTTAATTTTATACACTGCTCTCTGTAAATTTCATATTCTTATTTGGCAACTTTTTAAAGGTAAATATGGCCACTAGATGGCAGTGACTTAACATACTTAGCAGTGAGATCCTTAACAGTTGTTGAATGTTTAAACTCTTACCTGACATGTCACCAATATCACCTGTAAACCCAAATAAAAAACAGATTTATTGACAAAAACAACAGAGGTTTGCCTTTTGAGCAACAGTGGTAACCAAAACTTCAACAAAACCTTCAGCCTTTAAACTAGCTAACAAAAGTGATCTGCAAATTAAAATTTCCTGCATGAAATGCAATTGCATGGTTTCAGTTTTCCTGTCACAACTCCTTTGTCACTTGTTTTTACTTCCCAGGACTGTCTTTTACAATGTGAGAAAATGTGAATGAAATATATACTTTTTATTAAATTCCTACAGGTACAGATGAGGACAGAATTATTAGTCTTGCTTTGAAATTTTCATTTTTTTTAAAGTACTTCCCTTAGTGCTAATTTTTTTAACACAGCTTTTTCAAACTTAGTTTTACAACAACTAAAAACTACACAGGTCAGAATTATTACCCCTCTGATGCTAATATCAATTTGTGTATCCCTTTTGCTGGATTTTTCTGCCTGCAGTCATTTGTTGTAGTTTTCATCTAGACTCACACACGTCTCCTGAGCAATCGGAGCCCATTCTGTAGTCATGTTTTAAAAATGGTGATTTGGAGATTTGGTTGATTGTGCTGATGAGCTTATGAGAGGGGGATGTATGGTAATCCGACACAGGACACAGCCTAGAGAAAGAAGCAGCTGTTGACACAGGAGGGCGACTTTTCACAAACATACCTACTTGGCCAGTTGCCACCACGTTGGGGAATTTGGGGTGTTGATTGATGGTCAGGCACAAAATGTCGTCACTGTGTTCCACATAGAAACTTTGGCAGGCTGTGTGAATACACACATACAAGCATTAAATTAAAGACATTAAATACATGTTCATTTTTTTGCTATGATGGTTCAGTCGATCTTCTGCCGACTTACAGGTTGTCAAGTTGAGGACAATACCGACGGAGGCCGTGTGGTAGATTATGTCAGTCCCCTCATTCAGGTAGTGCACGTTGTTGCGGCAGTCGTTGCCACGGTAACCAAACACCAGCTCTAACACCAGGTCCTGTGGGAGAGTCAGGAGAAAAAAAAAAAGGCGATCTGAAAGTCAGAAAGGTTACAACCAAGATGTTCAGGGCCAGCTTGCTCGCTGAAGACGGCCATTATTCAATTAGAGCATCATCATCATCATCCTCATCCACAGAGAGGCTATGTGGACTGAGGATGAGCATGCAGTGTCTTAGGCTGAAATAATCACATTAGAAAGCAGCATTCTGAATCATCTGCTGCTCTAAGACAGACAAGCCTCCTTGGGCCTCCATAAATGCATCATTTGTGTATCTGTATTAATTGTGTTTAGGTGAGAATATGAGGCATGGGTGTAGATTTCAGTGGATGCAGTGTCATTGTCCTGGGTCTGACCCAGCGTTTTGAGTTTATCCTGTATTTCTGAGCTTCTTATGTAAGGTTTGTGATTATAAGTTCTTGTGTTATTCTTCTTTTAGGCTCTAGTTGAGTTTAGGTTAGCCATTATTTATCATCTGTCTCCTTGGGTTTTTGTGTTTTGTTTCTTGTATCGTCTGTCATGTGTTTTAGGTCTGTGTGTTCCATATTGTCAAGCTTGTGTTGTGGTGTCTACATCTCCATGTTTCCTGGTTTATTTTGAAAGGGTCTTGTGTTTCTTTATTCATTGTGTTTAGGTTCACTTCCCCTGTAACGTCATTAGGTTCATTTGTGTCAGCTGTTTCCTCATGTGTTTCCACTCCCCCTGATTACCCCTAGTGTGTATTTAGTCTGTGTGTTTCTGTTTACTCATTGTCAGGTTGTCTGTTATTCCACACCATAGTTGTCATAGTTTTCACAGTTTCATAGTTGTTCATAGCCGTACTCAGTTTAGTTGTCATTTTCTGTTTTTCTCCTTGGTGTTCTTGTTGTTTGCCTTCATTCAGCCCTAATAAAGGCTCGCTTTTGCTTTGCAAACCAGCTCCGTCTCCTGCAGTGTCTGCTCTTGGGTCCATTTAAAAATACATCGGTGCACCCCACCGTGACATGCAGGGGACATGTGTCCTTCAATATTTAGAATGCATGCATTTGTCTTCTCTGATAAAACACTTAAGAGGGGTTGTGGCACATCTCTGAACCTGTGGGCAGACATGTAACAATAAAGCATTTTTTCTCAAAATCTCTGTGGTAAGTTGTACTGTTTTTTTTTTAAAGTGTTCTCCAAGCTTTTAAGTGTTGCTGCTAGTTTGTTGTTCCCTGACCTTGTTTTCAGCCTGTGTCCTAGTTGAGATGCACACAATTCCTAAAAAACATCCCAGAACAGAGAGCACGAGCGGAAATCTCGCAGAAACACATAACGGCTCCCCAAGCAAGAGGAAAATATCTGTCACAACTGGAAACTCATTAAACTTTTACCCTCAAATCTAAAACCAGGCAAAAGCAAAACACAAAAGAGGACATCACACCTACACGTGTGTTACATTACATGAGAAAAAAAATGAGATTAATTGTATGAAAGTCCAGAAAGCTGGAATGCCTGTTAGCTGGTGCCTAATTTTTAATTTAAAATTCATAAATTCATTTTTGCAATGAATCCATACAGGAAAATAACTGCGAGAAAGAAGTGATCGACACTCAAAATCTTCCATGGGACGATCACCACACCCCTCTTAAAGGATCCCTGCCAGGGTTCAATTGAAACCAGCACCCATGACATTAGGGCCCTACCTCGATGGGTCTCTTCTTTTTGCCGACATTGTTGGTCTGCAGCTTCTCTGGCTGTGGCAGCGCTCTGCTGACGGGAGGCCTGAAACAGACAGATGCGATAAGAGAGATGCTGTAGAGCTGCTTTTCATGCTGACAGTAATAATGATGATGATGAACATAATAAGGATCATTGCACTATGGTTGTTACACGAACATAACACGGCTTACTCTTCACAGTACTCCGTGTCTCCCGTATTTGGCTGTGTGAGCTATTCTTTATCACTTTTAGTTACTTCCAGTTTAATTTTCAGGGTAAGTTTCCTGCCTATGTTTCCTTTAATGCCTTTATTATTGTCTGATTTAATTTGTCTTATTAGTGTTCATAATGCTCATTTTGATTTTGAACGCTAGCTTCTCTCAGTATTTGTCAGATCGACGAGTCATCTTCCTCAAGCTTTTTTTAATGATTAACTTTAGCTCCTTTTTTGTGTCAGCAACTGGATCCACCTAAGAACTTCACTACACTTCTAATAGTATATTTTAGTAAGTAATATAAAAAGCAAGCTGTTTCTCTACTGTTTTAGAGCTGAAACACAAAGTAAATTGGAATATCATTGATGTGGTAGCTCAACTGGCTCATGATCCATCACAATTCAAAAGTTATTGTAGTGTGTGAAGTACAGAATGAAAGTTATAAATTAAGTTAAAGAGGCTCACAACAGGTTTAGTGTACAGGACAAATTAATGTCTTGAACACTCCCAAATGAAAGCATTGGAGTTCAGGAGTAATGAACATGTATGGTCAGTAGTAACCACTGCCATAAAAACCATGAACATACATGAACACATTTCCATGACACCATTTCAGTGCATTGACCATATTACTGATGTTACTTTAATGGTGATAGGAATGCCACCACTATGCTTCCATAATGTGGGACTAAACCAACAGGGCCATTCCCGCCATGAACATGTGGCATGCAACAATTGAAGCAAAGCGATGTTTAAAGCATCATTTCACATCATTTAGAATTTCACAAAGTTCATTCTTCATAATTTTGTGCATACAAAAGTTAGCAACATTAAGAATGTTTAAGAATGACTTTGTTAAACCTTGTCTTGTTTGTCTCAAGCCACAGTTAGGACTCATTTTTTGAAATAACAAAACAGAAATTGTTTCCTGGTTTAAATTTGCATGACTTCCCCTTCAGGATCCTCTCTTCAGGCTTCTCTTGACGGGTTTCAACTTGGCTGCTATTTTTAGATCTCTGAGGTCCTGTTCTGTCCCTCTTTCGTTCCCATGTGAAGTGTGCTGGATCTCCTCCAGTGTGCACAAAAGTTGCTTGGGAATGTGGGAAACGGGGCTGATGATGAGAAAAGTTGTGTTGGCGTGACCAAAAACCTACATTTTCAGTGCACTTTTGAAAAGCACCACAGTTCAGGTCACTTCCACAGAATGGTCACCCCTCAAATGCTCCAGGATGTCGCTGCACTGATAGCCTCACTCTGGCAGACAAATTCATGCTGCACAACACTGTGAATGATGAAAACAACCAAAACAAAACTCCAATAGAAAACTACTCATGCAGAGCTGGATGAGCTGAAAATTCAGCTCTTGTATTTCTTTAAATCAGGGCTGTCAAACTCAATTCAGTTGACCTAATTTGAGACCGTTGGGACCATTTGATCTCAATGCCCCACCAAATTTTCTGTTTTTAATAAGTAACAGCACATTCTAATAATGTTCACCTGGATCACAGCAAAGTTTAAAAAAGCTGAAAAACAAACCCAAATGAAAGACACAATTTACCCCACTTGGACAAAAAAAAAAAAAGTATTCTTTTTTGCAAACTTTAAAGATCCCTTTATAAACTAGATGAATGTCTGAAATATGGCAAGTAAAATTAAAGCAATTTTAAAAATATATCTTAGATTTTTTTGTCTGTCGAGTCTAGTGTTCTTTTTGAGATTTAGGGACTAACAATAGCAGTATTTATTCATGGTTCAAACTATGAAAAAGTAAAGCTAGCATCCCCATGTGGAGAGCAGTGATGTAATTAATGATGTTACCGCACTTTTCACACTTTGCAAAGCCATCCAGTAGGCTGAATTGGACTGAGCCAATATTTAAATATTTGAAATCCCTGCTGTGTATTAAATTCAGGCTTCGCTTGAAAGTCTGTGCAATTTTGAGGTCCAAGGACTTGCACTGTGCAAAGCGCCCCGTGCAAGAGGTCAGAGCAGGACTTCCAACAATCCAAAAATAGAAGCATTCTACAAGACAACTCCTGTAACTTTATATTAATAAACTGTAGTTAATACAGGTCAGATTAGTTATGCAAAGGAGGGCTGTGAAGGCACTTAAAAAAGACTGATCATATTTATTTTCTTTACAAATTCCTGAAAAAGACCAAAGAAGTAATAGTGGGAGAAAATAAAGAGTAGAAAAACACAATAAGAAGCTTACCTCGATCCTCTTCATGGCAGCAATGACAAAGAAAAAACAAGAATTAGAAAAAAAAGGTTTCCCACAGCGCTCACTGCTGCCAGGCGGACACGTGTAATGCAACACCTCAGCCACTGAGGATATAAAATACAAGAGTCAGTGCCGCCGTGTAACCATGACAACCAAAGTCCATTTCTATGACAACCGCTGCCCAGAAGATGCTGCGTGGTTGGTTGCATCGATGTCAAAAAAATCAATCAATCAATCAATCTGTGAAAGAATAAATCTGAAGCACTAACAGTCGGTGATGCATTTGAGATGTTTTATAATTGTGGGAAAGTTCATAATGCTTGATCTGGAACAATAAGAAACTGATCTTCAAAAGACTTTTAAAGGGATGATGATGTATTACATTAATATTTCTTATTGCTTGATATCACTACAATCCTCCCATTTCTCCCTGAGTTTCTGACTATAAAAAGATTTAGTACTACTTGTTCATAATCTGTTGCGATGACTACTAATGAGGACAGGACACTACAGCAAAATAATTCAATCTCTAATAGAACTTTGAGCCCCATTTTTCCTGGTAGTGAGAACACCCAAAATAGGGATTTAATTTGTCCAGCTTTTTTCAAACATGAACTCCAGACAAGAAAGAAAATGAACATGATCATCAGTCGATGTCATGATTGTGTTGCTTCTATTGTGATTCTTTCTAATTTGCTTTTGTTCCCCAGTGTTTCTCTGTCTTGCTTTTGTGTCTTTTCTTTTTTTCTTTCTTTTTTTTACAACGTTTAGCGTTCGTATTTAAGGAGCCCCACAAGGGAAATTGGAGAAGAAAAACTGAAGATGTATTTTTGCGAGATCATGCAAAAGTTTTTCATTTAAGTCCATGCACTTTCAAGTCAGTACTGAGACCTGGGAAACAAACATAGCGATGGAAGTCAAACACCTGTGAGAGAGATTCAGAGATTTTTACTTTGAGCTTGGCATAAACTATAAAGACATTAACTCAGTTCTTTGCAGTTTTTTCTCCACTGTCCCTTGCAGGGCTCCGTACATGTTCATGTCTCAGCAATACTTATTTGTCTTTTGGTTATTCATGGTTGTCTTTGATAGCTGGTTTTCTCACATGTCTTACTTCAGTGCACATCTCAAAGTGTCCTTGGGCAAGATACCCAAACCAAAGTTGCCCTCAATGCATCCGCATGAGTGTGTGTGTGTGTGAGTGCATAAATCCACAGAAGAAAGCGCTGTATGAATGTGTGCATGAATGGGGCTTGTAGTTAAAAGTGCTCAAGTGTTCAATAAGAGTAAAAGAGGACTATATAAGTAGAAGTCCATTTATCATTTTTGCTTTTAATTCCTGTTTTTTTCCCTCTTTTATGACTGTCTGCCACACCCTCATTGTCTTTACCTGTGTCTTGTTCCCTACCTGTGTCTGTCAGTCACCTGTGCATATAGTCCTACTTCATCCATCTTTGTCAAGTTTGTCTCTTTGTGCTTCTGATGTTTGCGTTTTGATCCCTGCTTGCATTTACATATTACCATATGAAGGCTGCTTCTTGTTCTTATCACCTTCTACGTCTACATTCTACTTTTGTGTCTTCTCACCAACATTTTACGACTTCAGATATGTTCTTACTGGTGGAAACTCGAAACTGCTAATAAAGTGTGTCGAAGACAAGACAGATATGGCTTGCTGTGAATTTACCAGGCAGTTATCTGCACTTTTTTCACATTTTCACAACACACTCAAGCTGTACTAAGGAGTTGGCAGGTAAGATTGTTTCACATCCTTTCCTACTGATTTAGCCATTTGTTTTCTTACATTAATTCTGACTTGGGAAAAGTTATTCATTTTGCACTTTATTTTCTTAAGGCTTCACTATAATGCCTCCCTCCTCACTCTCCCGGCTATAACCAGTTCAGAATCAGCATCAAGTCAAGCTTCTGACTGGTTTTAGCACATTTCCCCTACTATGGCTTCTTTCAGTTTGACATTTTTACTAATAACATTTTACACATGTCTGCATCGTACCCCAGGCTGCACGGCAGAAATGTTGAGATTCTCAGATTTGCAAGAGGAGCCACTCTAGAGTCGAAGCTTAACTCTAAAGGTGATAATGCTTTGCTTGGATATAGCATGACCTGACTTGAGAGATAAGGCTTGAAGACTTCCCTCGAATCACTTCTTAAAACATATTTTTGTAGCACTGCTTTTATGTATCTTTTATTGTGTTTTTGCTTTTTAACTGTTGGTACTTTTAATAATGGAAATTTGAGTTGTGCATTTTTTCATCCCCTTTTCCTTACATTAACCTTTTAATATGACCCTTTTGTGGCTTTAAAGATTGACTTCCTGTTTGAATGTGGTGTTCTGGTTTTAGCTTGTCTGTCAATCTCTAATTTCAGAGGTGCTATATGAGTAAAGTTAATATTGCGCATCACTGTTGGGTAATGTCTACAAAAGCTAAGGGTTATGGTGCATGTGTGAACACGGCCTATGGGATCAAGGCCACGCATTTTTTTTTTTTTTATTGCCGTTACATACATTTTGCCTATGTGCGTATGCCTATTGCTTTAGCAAAATCTCTCCATATAAGTACAAGAACTTACCTGACCACCCCTTGTCTTCAAGTGGAATAAAATAATGGAGCAGGATAGTGACAGATGGACAGCCATTAAAGGAAAGAAGAGCAGAAAAGGCAGAGTTATTTCAAAAGGGAAGGGACAGGACAGGAAAGGAAAAGATACGCTGTGTAAAGAAGTCAGGTTTGGCTTTAGCTTGACACAAAAGCCTCGTTATTATTATTGTGTCACTGTTTCAGTGAGAAATACCTTTCATCCACAGAGGGCTCTTTCAACTGCAAGTGGGGTTTCACACCCGTCATTGGTCGCATGTTGGTGGATAAGGCCTTGATGGTGTAGTTGATCTCGTTCTCCCTCGTCACATCACTGTCATAACCTGGTGGAGAAAAAGGAAACTATAGATTTTTCATTTGACAAGAGGATCATGCCTGACAAATAAAAATCTTAGAAGAACTTAATTTCTTGCCTCCATCGTCCTCACTCTCAATATCCGACTCCTCGCTGTCACACTGTCTGAATTCCCGGTGGCCCTCGGGCTCGTGGGCCCAAATCATGAGGCATGTGTCACCCCCACCGACAGTCACCAAGAGGCTGTCGTCGTGGGTCCATCGCACATTAGTAACATGTGTGCTGTGGGCCACATAGCGTTTGAACTTTGCATACTTCCCCTGGGGGAGAAGGACGCTATTTAACATTTGTGACATTAACACATAATTAACATAAAATTTGCACAACTTAAACTTATAACTCGAGTCACGCATTGTTCAAACAAGACAATACAGAGATTTATGCACTGTGTCGAACCTTGACAGGATATCTGAAGAGCTTGATGTATCCCAGATCATCTCCTGTTGCTAGCACCTTCCTGTCATTACTAAGGCAGGCAGCGATCACCTCAGTGACCTCGCTTATCACAGGCCAGATGCCCTCAACAGATGTTCCCAGGACACACGTCCATGTGCTCCAATCGATCTTCTCCACCTGAATAAAGCCAGGAAATAAGAAAACAAATGTCAAACCGGAAGGACATTAACATAAGTTCTTAGAAATACACTCTGAGGGTTTTACTCTGAGAAGCCTCACAGGTAAAACTAAAATATTATATTGAATTCTAAACCCTACAGAATCCTGCACCATGCCTTTATTAGAAGATTCAACATTTGGAACCATCTGTAATCTTCAGTGGCTGGAGGAAAATAATTTATAATACACCAGCTGCCAAGGGGAATGATTTAAAAGATGGAATATATCTTTTGGAGGAATATTAATGTGCTGCTTGGAAAAGCTTTTGTACAAATTTCTTAATATAAAAAGAAAAATCCAAAGTCAGATGTGACAAACTTTTAGTGCACAGCTTAAAGTGGACCTATTATGGTCATTTATAGCTTAATATTTTTTATTCCAGGCAGGAAAAGCTCTGGATGTATTTTATAATAAGCTTTGCTGCAGCGCCTCAGTTCACGCGTATGAAAATCAAGCTGTGATACACTGCCCGCTGCAAATAAAAGGTTTGAACAGCAGGGAGGTGGGGCTTCTTAAGCCTTATTAGGAACATCTGCACTGACTGACATCATAAATAGTCAACAGTGGAAAAAAGTGGCTGAAACTGAGCATTTAGGGCAGTCTGAAGGTTGTTTTAGTCTCACAGTAAGTCTCACTTACTTACAGACATGATTACCTAATTATTTGAAACTGGGGCCATATTTAATATGAGCATTCATCACTGTAGGATCATCATGTTGCCTTTAAAGCTACACGTTGATGTTCTCCTTTTTGCTAAAAGTTCTGTCAGAAGATAGAGCCTCATGTAGTGAGTTTCCTACCATCATCAGTATTTACTCACAGAGTATCGCATGATTGTTGGAATTCACACCCTAATATTTTAGACTTTCATCTTACAACATAGTGTCTTGAGAGAACTGCTGTAGTGAACTGACACTAAATAACACTGAATGTCTGTTAAATATCAAGCTACAACTGTAAGATGGTTAGCTTGCCTTAAAGGAAGAACTGGAAAAGTGGAAAATAGTTTAACAGGCCTGACTCAACTAGTTAGCTACTTACACCTGTTCCCAGTATTTTTGCTAAGCTAAGCTATGCTAACTTCTGCTGGCTCCAGTATGGAGGAGGTGGTTGGTGACAGAATGCTGGCAAGACTCCTGGCAATCACGGACAATGGCTCCCACCCCCTCCATAACACATTGGACAATCCGAAAGAGCAGTTTCAGCAACACATTCTTTCAACCTCGCTTTGTGAAGGAACAACACATCAGGTCGTTCCTTCCTGCTGCTATCAGACTCTTTAATTCTTCTAACTGGGTCAGACCTACCCATACGGAACAGGACTAAACACCCCTCACTGCACTCCATCACTTATTTTAAGCCACGATGTATATTTCCACACCTGTGCACCTATAATATCCCAGACACATTTAATATTTGTGTTAATATTCATGTTCTTCTATATTTATATTCATAGTTATATTTATCTATTTATATCTCTATTTCTACACTTCTTTTTATATAATTGCTTTGTTGCCTGTTGTATGTATTTCCCTGTGGGTCTGTGAAGGTTCTCATTCATCCAGGTCATGGTAGTCTAAGGATCTTGGAAAGAAAAGCGTCTGGACTTCTCTAAGTTTCTTAAAAACGTTTCACCTCTCATCCGAGAAGCTTCTTCAGTTCTAAGAGCAAATGGTGGGGAGTCCCAGATTTAAAGCCTTATGGGAGTGTCTCCCAAGAGGGTCATGGACCCCCTGTGGATCCTCTACCTAATCACGCGAGCCCAGGTGTGAAAACGGGTGTGGGTCTCAATCAGCCAAGGTTTCACGTGAACCCATTGTGAAACCTATCCCCATTCTATCATGTGATTACCTGAGGTCAGATGGCCCAGGATGTGAGTGGGCGTTAAGGCATCTGGGAAGGGATCTCAAAACTGGAC
>VVHJ01012815.1:4748-15895 GCA_015107715.1 Tylochromis polylepis
TTTAAAAAGAGGGTCATTACTTCCAAAGCAAAAAAAAAAAAAAAAAAGTAATTCTTTTTTTTCTTTTGTGCAAAAATCTTGGGCAATAGTTCTCAAGGCTTTTTGAAGATTTTTCTTTGGCCATTGGTTGCTTTTTTACTTATTTTCAGTCCAGTCCATGTTCCTAGGCATTTTCACAGGAATGATTTTTTGTTGTTCTTTTGTTTTTGGTTGTTAAGCCATTTAACACTGACCTATAAATCATTTGGCAGAAAAAAACAAAAAACAAAAACCCCAAGGGCTGAACAACTTTTGTGTCTACACATAACAGACAAATTAGCAAAGAACCAGTTTTCTAATATATCTTTAAGCACTTTTCTTTTACTAGCAGCCTGTTAGAAAAACATAGATACACAGAAAAACAGGAAGTGATGAATCTAAATTTGAATTTTTTTGGTTCAAGTCATTGCCAGTATGTACAGAGGATACAACAGTGTTTATGGCCATCTGTAAAACACAGTGGAGGCTCTGTCATGGTTTAGGGCTGCATTTCAGTCAGTTGTGGATCTTGTGAAAATTGATGAAATTATGAATGCAGAAAAATACATTCAGATTTTCATCCACCAAGCAGTACCATCTGGAAAGCATCTGACTGACTTCACTGTCAAAGAAATGTGGGATGGCCAAGACTTTGGGACAGCACATAGAAGACACAGGTGTTTATTTCTGTTACCTTACAGCCAGTGCAGGTTGAACCTTGCGACTGCAGAACTGCCTTAAGCAGTTTTTTTCCCCAAGTAACCGAAAATACTTGTTTGATGTACAGGGCACAAATTGTATAAAACATGGATATATAGGTATAAGTAAGTATATAGGTTTGGGTGAGTTTGTTAGCAAGCATTCATAAACTGCACTGATCCACTGCACAGACACACAAAACTACAGCAAAAACCTTTTGAACAGTCTGTACCATATAGCAAACCTTTATATTAGACAAATATATCCAATAGCACACACGGTGTGCAGGTATGCTTCAGTTACTCCACGTAAAGGAGGTAAGGCCAAGCAGACACAACTTGGTTAGCTGACTGTGTGTGTGTGTGTTTTAACTCACCCACTAGAGTTATGAAGGGGGAAACTATCCAAAGAGGAACAACTGGTCATTTGTAATTTCAATGTTGTAAAAATTAGCATTTTAACGTGGCTCTGTTGGGTGGCCACTACAGGAACTGAAGTTTCTTTGCAACTTCTATGCTGACTTTATTTTTTATGTGAGAGTTTAGTTGGATTCACTGGCCAGTTTGCATAGTGTATATTGTGAAAAATAAAATCATAATAAAGAGTATAAGGTTCTCTGTCACCTTATCTTCACAAGCTTGTATGTAAATTGAATATTTACACACCAAGTATTTATACTTTTGAGACAGGTTGAAAATGTAACATCATTTATTACAGCTGCAGTGTTAGTGGACTATTCCTGACCTTTATTGTGGTAAAGCCTAGCACACCAAAAGGGTGTTTTGTGTCGTAATATCTTTTCCATGGAGCATAAGTGAGCCTAGAAACAGCTCCTCAGTAACAGACTACAAAGCAAACTGCAGACACCACGTTGTCTTTAATGACCACTACAACAGGAATGCCCCACTCTTATTTTATGGCATATTTTTACAAGAATATCACAACAAAGGCTTTTTCTTTGTGCAGACTAATTTATTCTGCAAAGCAAGAAAGCGGAACAGCAGAACATAAACACTGTCTTGTTATTTGGAAGAATTGAGAAACACGCAGTAAAAAAAAACCCAAAACAGTTTAACTGAAGTAACGAGCTTTCCTCTCCCTGTTAAGTTTACAGAAAGACTACCTGCACCATCTAGTGTTGAAAGAACAAAATTTTAAAAAGATGGCTGGAGTGAAGCCTCAGATTTTACACACTGAATTTCTCCCTTGCTGTTTAATTTTGTTGTTGTTGTTTTTAATTATGAATAACTAGAAAAGCAACATCTCTTTTTATTTTAGTGATAAATATTAACATATGCAGGACAATACACCAAATTCCAGTCCATATGAACAAGACGTAACAATATATCTATGAAAAATATATTTAAGAAGTCTGTCTGTGCTTCATCACCTGCAGAGCCTTACACAGTGTTAATTCTGAAGAGTACCATGTTTACATAAAACCAGTCCCAGCAAAGTTGTTCTTCCAGTAAATGCTTACTCAGCAACAGTCTGAGCTGAGTCACCCAGCAGCTGGAGGCTCAGAGGGGACAGAGCTGTAATCATACTTTTACTACACCTCTGAGCATTTAGTCAAATGTATACTTAAAGTGTATTGAAAATTCCTAACAGTTAATTTTACTGTCACGTTTCAAGATGTTAAATATTCATTTTTGGGGATGACCTTTGTGTACTTTGTGTTTTAATTGAATCCTGAGTTCATTTTGTAGTGTGCAGATAACACATTCTTTAACAAAATTCAAAACATTTCATCTTAATTTTAATACTGTAACAGTGTAGCAACATAAAAACGCCGATCAATAGCATCAGAGCACGGCCTTCATCGGAGTAATTCTTATTCTTCTTGCCGTAAAAGATATTCCGCCTGCAAAAACAACAAAAAAAATACACAAAATCAACTGCTGTATCAGCTCACTGATGTTCAATAAAAGTAGTTCTGTTGGAAAGCTTGTTTTTTTTAAATACCAAAAAGTCAACAGGGTCCTCCGGCTTAATCTTGCAGCACTCTAACATGGCCTCAGTGAGTGAGGGCATCACGTACTTCATCAGGTAGTTTCGCAGGGGAAGAGCTTGAACTTCCAGCTGCTCACGCTCTTGTCTTTTCACCTCTGATAAATTTTTCTGCTAATAATTAAATTATTCAACCTGCAGTTAGTATTTAATAGTTATTTGCTCCTCTGCATCTTCTGGTATGAAACACTTTGATGGCCACAGTGTTACTTACCCAGTCCTCATACTGAGCAGCCATCTCAGCCAGTACAGCCTCATTCCTACGTTTCCTCTCAGCAGCCTCTGCGGACAGTTTCTGCCTCCTCTCTTCCTCTTTTTTCCGGTTCTGCTCCTCCTGCTCCTCCGGACTCAAACCATAAGTTTTGGGAGGGCCCACCACCCGTGTGGTCATCTTCATGATGTCTGTGTACTCTGGATCATCTGTCGTGACCTCTGGAGAAGAACAAATCACACAAACAGAGCCATTGTAAACAGGAAAGACCTCTTCTCGTGGCTAACTGACTTGTCACTGTAGGGAAAGCGCAGGTGTGCTAATAATGGTTGCAGTTGACTTAGGGAGGTCCTGCTTTTGTCCATTTCTACCTTTGTGTGCATGTATCGGGTTATACATTGACTCTACATAATTTTATACATCTGGCCCCTGATGCTGGAAAGAGCAAAAGACTAATAGAAACAGACAATACTGAGACAGAGTCGGACGCTCTCACATCCTCCAAAAATGACATTCTCAAATGTTTGACAATTTCACTTTCTTTTGAATTTTTTTTACTGTTCATGATTTATCATTTATGTGTTCTTCAGTACTCTTTGTCTCTTGTTTGTGATCAGTTTATCAGAGTGTAGCATTGTAGTGGCTTTGCAGACAGTACCGATATGTAATGGGTGAATCTCAATCTGATCGAAGTAGTCACAAACTGTTTCCTCAGCTCCACTGAGCTGTCTGTGTTTTGTCAGACGAAGTACAAATTCATCCTGGGTGTAGCGCATTTTTTCTGCCACGTTTTCTGGAAGTCCTTGTACTCTCCTTGTCAGGAAGTCATCTGACGCATCAAGGGCAAAAACATACTCTGCAACACATGTACCAAACAGAAGTAAGTCCATTCTGATAAGTCAGCAAAGGCTTAGACAAAGACATAACAAAGATATAAACAACCTGGAGTGATCGCTTGTTTGTAGGCTGGTGCTTTGGACATCAATGCCAAATCCTCTTTCCCAGCATCCTCATCCACATCCATATCTGAGCAACAGAAACACCCACTATACTTTATGAGACAAAGATTTTTAAAGCTTAAACAGTGACTCAAATAATTGATGAAACCTACCAGAGAAAATCATCTTTGCTTGCTCATAAGTCTTGGGGAAACCATCAAGAACAAAGCCTTGGTTCTTACATGGCTTTGAGTTTAGTTTTTCTTCCACAATTTCAAGAAGGAGATGGTCAGCCAGTCGACCTGATGGAACAAAACACTAGTTTGAATAAACCACAGAAATCTGTGGTTTTGGTAAAAATGAAGCCTTTCAAAACAGAGACCCTGACATATTGTGTTTTAAAATGCTGTTCATCTCTCCACAAAAGTTGTGGGGTTTTTTTAGAGACTTTTAAAGTAAAAGTTTCAAGTAACTAAAAAGAAAAAAACCTAGAGTGAAAAGACTGCAAAGAAAGATTTTTAAATAAATCAAACATGTTTTGCAGTTTTCAGCCTCACAAAATTGTCCTATTTAGGGTTATTATTCTATAACCAACCTTGATTTTCTTCCATGCTTTTGTTAATATTCCCCAGTTGTTTCTGTGCAGCAGTCATTACCTCTTGACTGATATTTTCTGGGTTAGGTCCATTCACTATCTTCTTCTGCAGTATACAAAAGAAACATAACAGATTTTCTTTATTTTTGAATTTCACTGGTACCACATAACAAGTCTCAAAGTGCACCTGCACTAATACATCCCCTGTGTTCACACAAAGACTTCCACAGGAGGGCAGCACATTTTCTTGCAGCTACAGGACAGCAGTGAGAGGAAAATCAACCGCCTGGTGTGTGTGTGCAGTTCTGCTTCCACTGACCAATTGTGCAATCTTCTCTTCGAGGACCTCTTCGAGCTTGATGTGGTGTAACCGGTAATGATGGCAGAGCTTCCCTGCAAGGGTGGTTTTCCCCACAGCTGGAGGTCCAAGCAGCAAGATTCGAATTGGCTAAACAAGAACAATAAAAAAAGTTGATGATTCAGAAAAGTTTTTGTTGTTCAGAAATGATCAGCTGTCACAAAAGAGTAACAAGCACTGGATGTTTTATGAATTGTCACGGCTAAGCAGCTGGTGTGTTTGTGGTGTGGACCCAAAAGCAGACACGGGAGCGAAAACTAAAGTGTAACAAAAAGTGACCCATTTCTTTAGGCTGTTGGCAAAAAACAAGAACAAAGGCAAGGCGAGCTGGGGCAAAACTGAACTAAAACCTAAACTAGGATAAGCTAACACTAACATGAATACTATGACAGGGGACGTGAACATGAATCAGAACAGGTGCATGCAAAAACTATGATGAGACATAGACATGAACCAGAACCTAAGCTTGAAAATAATCCTGTGACTTGAAGTACATGACACTAGACAAACAACCCAACACTGAACAGAGGGAGACAGAGGGCTTAAATACACAGAAGGGTAATGAAGGAAGTGGAAACACAGCTGACAAAAATGAACATGACGCCACAGGGGAAGCAAAAGTAAACACACTGAACATGGAGCACAAGACCTTCAAAATAAAACAGGAAACATAATAGAACGTAGATATGACACACGAGCTTGACAACGTGGACGCAACACTGACATGAACACATGACAGACTGCACAGGAAACATGACACATAAACCAGGGGGCATGGATGATAATACTGACTAAACTAAAACTCAACTAGACCCTAAATAACAATAATAACACAAGAACTTCACCTTATTTCAATATGACATAAGAAATCAAAAATACAACATAACTGAAAATGCTGGGTCGCAGACCCAGCCCCCTGACATGCATTGTAGCTCAATTTTCAATTTTCCTGTCACCAAGTGGGACACCTACATTTTGTGGGATACATACATTTTTGCCTACATTTTCATACTAGGCTCATCTTCTGTCTATGATTCCTTCTCTGTTAACGTAATTTTCAAACATAGTCGTATTTTAACACTTGTGACTTCAGATTACAGCAGTGAAATGGAGAGCCGACGTTGTTGTCACACATTCCAGATAACAGTTGGGATAACTTTCGGTCTTCATTAGGTTTTCCAAAATCTCTTCAAATTGAGCACATAGACGGGCATGGATCCCACGATGAATGGATGATCTCTTCATAATTAGTTGCTTAATTGACTACCCAGGGTCAGTGCAGTTTACTCAGGGCAATGCAATGTCTTCATCTGCAGCTGCAGTGCCTATCGTGATAGATTTCTCGCAGAATGACCAGATGGTATTTTTTTAACCTTCTCCACAAATCAGAATGTATGAATTACAATATAATAATATAATGATGTATAATATACAGTTTTACTGGGAAAAAAGTGAGAAAAGTATTTTCTTTTCTATTTCAGGTTTTCTGAAAATTTATGATGAGTTATACAAATGACGTAGCGTATCCTAAAAGATACACTACTTTGCATAAATGGATGGATGTAATTTAATTTGACAGACTTGGAACACTCACAGGCAGCTGCCTGGTGTCTTTGTATTCCTGCACAATGTTATCCATGTTTTCAATCATCCCAGCTTCAGACGTCCAGCTTAGGTTGAAAAAGTCCTTTATGATAAAGGTCTCCAGGCGCAGGTTGATGCCGAGGCACTCCAGTTCCTCTGGCTGCAATAAAGAGGTGTTAAATTACCAAAAGTGTGTTTGATAATTAATATTTTAGGCAAATATGCAAATAGTGCAGATGTTTACCATAAGCCAAACAAAAGGCAGATAGTTTATTTGATCCATATTTACAGAAACTGGAGCTGTAACAGCAAAGAACTCGGAAAGAAAATACATTTTAAACCTTTGAGTCTTCACAAGCTGTTATTCCAACACTTTCAGGGACTAAAGAAAACATTTACATTTGCAAGTGACCGTAACAGCAGTACTAAGCCTGGGTGAGTATTCTGCTTAAAATATTTATATATAGAGCTCTAGATCTTTGAGTTACAGGCAGAAAAAAAAATCAAAATCATCATAAAATAAATCACATAGTTTACAGTACCTTAAACACCTTCATGGCAATCGCTTCCTGTGGTGGTAATTTCTGAATTTTTTCTGGTCCAAGCACATGACTTATCATCTAAAGACATAAAGGTAAGAAAGGGATTGTTGCTGCCATGTGATTGCATAATTAGACATTACAGTTAACAAGCAACAGAATTGCTGTAACTAATAAGTTGGCCAGTGAGTGTGGTTTTCAATCTACTGCTGGTGACAGGTTAATATTTATTGCTGTCAGTTCTTTTAGAGGTTAGACAGAGATTTTTTTCTTCTGACCTTTACTCACAGGAAATCCCTGGGCTTTTCTTCATAATGCAAAGTCTAGCTGTTCTAGTTGAAATTAGAATTACAAAATCACCTTTACAATATCCTCTAAAGTGTTCCTGGAATTATCAACGGCAACAATGTACTTTGGTCTTGGCTTGAGCTGAATGATGTTCTGGATCACTCTGTAAGACAAATATATTCAGTGTAGTTCTGTGCCAATTATCTCCAAGTATATATTGCATATGTGCAGAAGTACAGTTAAATAAACTCACCCTCCAAGGTCAGATACATGAATCGTGGGAATGTAATTTGTGCCCTGTTCAAATACAGGAACTTTTGGGAGCTCCATCAGCCAAGAAACCTTTTGCAAATACAAAATACATATTATTCAAGCAGTATAGACAAAGACATGCAGTGTAAAAATGTGTTAATATGTTAATATTACCTTGAAAAAGTAATGAAAGAGGTCCTCCCCCTTTCCATACTGAAGGCCACTAGCTACAACATAACCGGTAAGTTTGGACTTTTTCTATAAGATTGAAAAATCAGAGCGCTTTTAGTTATTTTCAGATATATTTATTGTCCTGGGATTCTTATCAAATCTTGGGATGAATTGCTCCTGTTGTTGTGGAACATATTTTGGAGGATGCTGCAATTTTCAGCATCATAATCTTACCCCTTTAGCCAGTTTTAGCACAAGTTTTTCCACACTGTGGTGGTTTCTGAAAGCAGGGTGAGGCCTTCTTATACTGAACTGTTCCTCTGATACTAGAACCTCAGTTTCATCCTGAAGAGTAAGATTACATTCTCAGTCATGAAAATCTGACAAGTTCACACATTGCTTACCTTTTCTCCAGACTTACCTGTTTTTGAGGTTTGGTCAAGGCCCACGTCATTACAGTGGAGACTAAGATGAACAGTTTCTGAGACTTGAAGCTCACCATCTCATTATGAAGGGCTGTTTGGAAAAGAAGAAAAACAAGCAGGGATGACAAACAACATTAGTGCGTTGAGGGTACTAGAGGTAGATCAGGGTACTACTAATGCCAGCTTACACCAAATGACTTTTCAAGTATTTTTAGCAGACAAACTTGAAATATTACAGTAAAATAATTTAAAGCAATTAGAAAACCTAGTCAGTTATTTAAAGTCAGTCTTTTTCTCAATCTTGACATGCTGATAAAATCTAATATGTCTAATTATTTTACTTTATCATTACATCTTTCTATTGTCTTGTCTCATGAAGATAGCAAAATTGAGTCATGCACAGTGTGTGCATGACTCAAAAGGGGAGCACTGTTTACTCAGTCAGTTTCATGTGCACATTCTGCAGCATCTTTTTCTTTCTATTCTATTTGGAAGTTTGGTTCAGAAAGAACACAAATATGAACAACATCTATGCCCAAAATCTCCTGTTTCTGTTCCATTGGTCAACATTTTTTCTTCTTTTAAATTTAAAATAAGAGCATGATGGGATTTAGGCACAATCTTGCAAATAGTGCCCTTTAAAGATACCCGGCCTTTAAAAAATCTTTGTCTATGATTAAAAAATCTAATCTTTCACTGGTCTTGTAGAAGTCTTACAGTCATACCTGTAAGCACCCACGTTGCTTCTTCAACCTGTTGCTGTGTGGCACTTTCTGAGATGTTGTACACCACCACATCACACTCCAGCAGGTGCTGGAGGAGCTCATCACAGGTTGGTGACTGCGAAAGGAGATTGTATACCCTATTAGACAATCAACTGTTCTTGCTTTGTCCATAAATATATTTAAATTAAAGTTGCTTACTCTAAAAATAATTGGTTTAAAAAAAATATGGCTTTTAAAATTATTTGTCCTTATCAGAATCTTAATGCATGATCTTCTATAAATACATTGCCCAGCGCAAAAAAGTCACACACTCATATAATTCATTGGACCACCTTGAGCTTTGATGATGACACACATTTGCAGGGGTACTGATTTAATAAGTTTATGCGATGCCATTACATTTTTGTAATACAGAGTTGCATGTATTTTCCACAAAATCTCAGTGGGGTTAAGGTCTGGCCAGTCCATGTGTGAAATTGATGTCTCCCAGAGCCACTCCTTTCTGCCTTAAGCCCAATGAACCCTGGCATGTATATATTGCAATATACCTGTTCCTTCAGGGAAGAAAAGCACCCATTGATGGAAAAACCTCCTCATTCAGTATATTCACATACTCAGCTGACCTAATTTTTTGGCATATAATGTTGCTAACCTAACCAACTGGAGCAACCCCAGATTATGACAATATCCCACAGTCTTTAGCATTTAGCACCTAGCTCACCTCATATTTCTCCCGTAGGAAATTCCACTTTTCACCTTTACAGGAAGGAGAAACCGTCCCGACGACATGGAAAGCAGGTTCACCTTCAGGGGAGGCTAATGCCTCTGCTTTTACCTCATCCTCAGAGGTCACCACGCATGAGGCTAAAAACTGTTCAGACAGGTCAGAAAAATTAAAGTGGACTAATGTCATGCAGGAACAATTAAAAACTCTCTTTTCCTTATATTTACCTTTGCGATGTGCTTGGAGGAATATCTGTCAACATCGTTGATAAAAATTCGCTTAGTTTGTTGCTTGTTGTCCCCCATTTTAAAAACTAACACCTTGACTGATTTAAAAGGATATATTTATTACCAGACTGTAAGTCTTACAACAGGTTCATGAGAAACACGAGAAAGACAGAGAAACTTCCATCTTGCCCCTTGTTATCTTTAATGTTGCTAGGGACTCGCTACTGTTGCTATGGCTGAGCCAATGAAGCTCGCTCGTTAGCTCGCAAGCACTTGAACGGCACTGGCAAGCCCCCATTTTTAAACGACCTTTAAACATTATTAACATTTTTCTTTTTCCCCTCATTTATCCCCTTCCTCCGTTTGCCCTCTTCTTCCCCCTGTTTAACACTACCTGCCTTCTTCTACGCCCTTCCTTTGCGTCCTTGCTTTCCTCTGCCTTTCTCTTTCCATCCACAATTACCCCTCTGCCTTTCTCTTTCATCTCATCCAATTAGCTGGAGTCTATCAAAGAGAGAATAAGATACAGATTGTTAAAATTATTAAACATGCTGCTAATGTCTAACTGAGTGCTCTATAGGCACCCCACCCAGTTAGACACATGCCATTCATGTTATCTGTACAGCTTTTTCCACGGGCTGTATAAAACCAAAACATATTTTTTCCTATATTCCTTGTCACTGTAATTCCTCTAATGCCACTGCAGTTTTTCTTGCAGGGACTGCCGGTTTATCATCCCATACAGACCAACATCCCAGTCTTGACCTCCCACATACTCATGCACAAAACAGTCCCACCTATGAGCAAGTAGGTGTAGGACAATGGAGCACTAACATGGAAACTTTCATGGCACCTCACATATTTATAGAGCTGACACTATCTGAGAATAGAATTAGAATAGAATTCAACTTCATTGTCATTGCACATGTCACAAGTACAAGGCAACGAAATGCAGTTTGCATCCATCCAGAAAGTGCTTTAGCCATAATATAGATATATTACAAAATATATATTAGCAATAATATAGATATATAGATATATTACAGAAATGGGTCTATTATAGGTATGAGGGTACAAAATATGGGTCTATTATGGGTATGTTACAATGTACACGGTATGAAGGTATATTATGAATATGCTATAACTATAAGTATGTACAGGCTGTAGTGAGTGTACAAGCTATGTACAGGCTATGAACAGGATATAAATATGAAACTATACAGAAATATGAAATATGAAACTATACAGAAATATAAATATGAACTATACAAGTTATAAACAGTTGTAAACAGTTGTAGAATTATAATTATCGTATTGTACAGAATGATTGTTTATACAGCATTTACAGTAGTGCAGTTAGGATCAGTGAGATATGTGGCTAAT
>VVHJ01012818.1:13894-24150 GCA_015107715.1 Tylochromis polylepis
AAAGGATTTATTTTTCAGGGATTTTCCAGGGGAAATATTTTAATAGGGTTATCATAGAGAACTGGCAGAGAGAGGGAGAGATCTATAGATGGAGGATAAGTCAGGTTATCTTTACCCTAATTTTACCATTTGTACCCTTAAAAAAAAGAGGGGGGTAGTGGTATAAGGATTACAGAGTTTTAGCCTTTGGCATGTACAGCAGCTCGCATGTGTTGTTTGACTGAATGTTAAAGAGTGATAACACTGTAAATGGCAGGGGTTCAATTACAGCTGCAATGCAGTATTTTAATGTACAGCTCACGTCTTTACACATTACTCATTAATTTTAAGAATTGTTTGGTGTGAGAACTTGAGATTTCTTGATTTGAATTCAGAACGGAGGTTACTTCAACCTAGGTTTAACTATGATTTTGTAAGATTGTAGTCTCTTTGTCCAAGTCAAGATAATTTTTTTCTGTTGTCCTTTTTGCTCAAAACATTAATCAGAATCAGCTGAATCTGTTCTGCACAAACACTATTAAACAAAATATCCCAAATCTCCTAACATCATCTTCTCATAGACTAGCCAGACTGTTGTGTTTGACCTCATAACCCACTTTGAGAGACGCGCATTACTGAGCACCATGTTTTGTTTAATTGTATGTTTGTTTCATTGTTTCAGTCAGAAAGTTTGTTCATTTCTTTCTCACTTTTTTCTTTCTCCATGGAGAAAGGTTTTAATTTTTGGAAATATACATTATCAGGTCATTTTATTAGTTACACTTTACTAATACTGAGTTGGACCCCCTTTTTGCCTTCAGAACTGGCTTAATTCTTCATGGCATGTTCTGGAAACCTTCCACACAGATTTTGCTCCATATTGAACATGGTAGCATCACACAGTTGCTGCAGATTTCTGGGCTTCACATCCATGATGTGAGTATCTTCCACCACATCCCAAAGATCCTCTACTGGATTGAGATCTGGGTACTGTGGAGGTCATCTGAGTACAGTGAACTCATATTATGTTCAAGAAATAAAGTTTGAGATGATCTGAGCTTTTAGCGTGGTGCTTTATCCTGCTGGTATCAACTATCAGAAAATGGGTACACTGTCATCATATAGGGATGGAGCCATGGTTTCATGTTGTTTATGCAAAATTCTGACTCTACTATCTGAAAGTTGCAGCAGAAATCAAGACTCACCAGACCAGGCAACTTTATTCCAATCTTCTGTTGTCCAATTCTAGTGAGCTTGTGTGAATTGTAGCCTCATTTTTCTGTTCTTAGCTGACAGGAGTAGCACCTGGTGTGGTCTTCTGCTGCTGTAGCTGAGATGCTCTTCTGCATACCATGGTTTTGATGTGTGGTTGCCTTCCTTTCAGCTCAAAGCAGTCTAACCGTTATCTTCTGACTTTGGGCATCAACAACACGTTTTCACTGCTGCTCACTGAATATTTTCCCTTTTTCAGACCATTCTCTATAAACTCTTGTGATGGTTGTGTGGAAAATCCCAGTAGATCAGCAGCCCATCTGGCACCAACAACCATTACACATTCAAAGTCACTTAAATCACCTTTCTTTTCCATTCTGATGCCCAGTTTGAGCTTCATCTCGTTCATGTCTACATGCCTAAATGCATTGAGTTGCTGCCATTAGATTGGCTGAGTAGATATTTGTGTCAACAAACAGTTGAACTGTACCTAATAAAGTAGTCGGTGAGTGTATTTTGTCATTGTCTTTCCACAAGCTAACTGAGAAGATTGATACCCCTCTTGTGGGTGGATGGCAGGTATGAAGCTACTGTCAGCAACTAAAATAACAACGTAAAAGAAGTGTTTCACAGTTTTCCTGTCAAGCGTATGTTTATTGCTGGTAGAATTTGTTTCAATACACAGATGATAGCTGTTCAAAGTCTTTTGCTGGCTGTTGTTGGTCATTTTGTTACTTTTAAACAGTCTGTCTGGAAGTCACATGCTATAGAGAAATAAGTCCTAAAAACCCTCTACAATTTCCAGTGCTCAACAAATCTACTTTGTTTTGTCCGTATGAAAATCCCCCGTATAATGAACCAATCCCAGTGCAACTAAACAGACCCTAAACATTACATATTTAAACCTTTAGCTCATAGCTCTGATACACCTCATTTGAAAATCCAAACTGTTTATGTGTCAGACTGTTTATGCTGGTTGCCAAACTTTGTGTTTTGCAACCAAACAGGAAATGGGACCCAAACTGTAGCAACTAAATGTTAAGTCTTGTTGGAAATCAGCTGCTGACAGACCTGCACTTTCTAAACTGAGCCTACAACGTGACTCACAGAGTGTCACAATTCTTAGTTTGCTTAACATGTGAAGGACTTTCCAATGGCTTGGCTGAGAACCGTGAATATTTTTATATGACATGCATTAATGCACACCTCCATATGTAATCAAACAATACTCCACATAGTTGAAGGGTATTTTGGCACTGGAGAGTATTACTGTGTAAAATATCCTCCTCCCAGTTATTTTTGAGTTTCTTTTTCGATTTTAAACGCTGTTGACCAGGGAGGGGAGACATATGCAAAGTGTTAAAAACGATGAGATCAAGTGCTGAGATGAGCTCCAAGCTGGCCTGAAAACTGAATGAAGGGGGGGAGGAGAGGTGCAGGAGGAAGCAACGGAAAGAGGAGGTGGGGGGACATGTAAGAGGAGGGTGGTGTATTTGCTGTAGTCACATCGCAGGACTGAAGCGGGTAATGCAAGCAAATGAGCATTCAAATGCATGCCTATTTTTGGCAGGTGTGATTGTGATATTTTTCTGCATCAATCTGTGAACTCTGTTTTTTTACTTCTGTCTTTTGCATTTATTTATTGGATCAGGACAGTTCCATGTTGTGCACAGCAGCAAAAATCTGTCAGAAATGTTTGTTTTATTCACCTTATTTGTCTTAATTTATATAATTTCTTTGTTTTGTTTTTGTTTTTAGGAAAAAAAATAGGTTCATGCAGGAATGTGACAAAAATTGCAGATTTTACCAATGATTTGCATCATTTTGTTTAACAGAAGGATACAGTAATATTTTTGGGGTAAACTGTCAGCTGTATTGGACTCAAAAGCTTATTTTCACATAGTGGTATTAAAGGATCACAGTTTAGCTATGAATCCTTGCTGGGATCGTCATGCTTTTATCTGTGATCCTTTTATCTTTGATGTTGCACCCCCATGTTGCGCTCTTCAACAGGCTTGTCTGCTGTATCCTGCATTCAATAATCTCTTATTTATAATCACTGAAATCATTTCTTGAGTGACTGAAGAGCTGGGCTTTCTTCAGCGTGTTTTTAAAGATGAAGGTATAGGATGGAAAATAGTGTGGAAAGCTCAAATTTGGAACTATACACTCACAGCTGAAATCTTAAGTGAAGTAACCTTTGCCACTGAGTATTTAACTGCAACAGGTCTTGGAGGATTTTTGCTTTTGATGTAGGGACTCACTTACAGCTTTATGTTCAAGTTCTCTGAAACACACTGCCGTCTTTGTGAGCCCAAATAAAGACTCTACTCATATGTGTCCTTGCATCCAGAAAATCAGCTCAACTTTGCCCTTCAATCAGATGGTGGCAGGAAAGACATGGCCGAGATGCAGGGCTGGATATTAAACCAAAGAGCATGGAAGGAGGAAATCCTGCTGCCCTCTGCTTCCTGTGTCCTCTGTCACACACGCCACATCACACCACAGTCAACCTCGTCACCCTACACAACAGGAAGGACATGCAAACCCCCGTCATATCCCCTGGTTTAGGTTTAGTCCAGCATTTTGGATATAAACACACAGAGGAAGATGCATCAGGAACTTCCATTCATCAGTAGAATAATAACCTCCCATAAGCACAAAATCCATCAAAATAAGGATACAAATAAAATTGTCACTGTCACTCACTGATACTAGATACCAGAGCACGTAGTACTCCTCAGAAAGTCTGTTAATACATTTACCTATACAGCAAGCTATGTTATTTGTCAGGTAATAGCAGTAACAATAAGAATAATGCCACTAATAATGCAAGTTTTAAAACTTCATAAGACTTAACTGGATGAAATTCACATGCCCATAAAGTTTTCATGAATGGGAGAATTAGCTAAATGAGAAATTAGAGCCCAACAGTTTTTTGCACCAGGCAGTAAATATGGGTTTTTCTGCTCTAAATTTGGGCTTTTAACTACAGATAGAATAGAAAATGGGTATAACTACCGTGACATGACCCATTGCTCTAAAGTCCAATTACGAAGCCTGGAGATGAACGTTTCACCACTGTGAAACATCATTTCTTCATGTTTTGTAACCAGGTGAGATGAGTAATGGATGGACTTAACTAAGAAACAGCATGACCAGTCAATCACTAATCACTAGCTAATTAGTGTAGGTCCTTTTTATCGCTTAGAATGACAAAAAAAATCAAAAAATATACATAATGTTTCTAACTGTGTCCATAAAATCATCAGAAAAGTGTTTTATGAAGGTTAAAACAGGGGAATGTTTGCTCATTTAGGACCAGAAATCTTTTTGCAACCACAGGTAAGGCTCCCTGCTGACCAATCAAAAGAATGTAGCTCTAAGGCACTGCCGTGTTAGATTCACCTTTAACATCCCCAAGCTACAGTACTGTGCAAAAGTCTTGAGTTTTTCTTGTTTTCTGTATGTGCTTGAAACATGGAAAATGAGTTCAGTGATTTATTGAAACATGCAAACATATATGGAAACATGCAGTTCTCCAGGATTCTTTAAGGACATGTAAATCTCTTCTGTGGGTGTTAGATTCTCTGTCAAGATGATCCCAAAATGCTTCAGTAATGTTAAGGTTCAAGCTCTGGGGAGGCCAGTCCATGACTGATAGTGTTCCATTGTGAGTTAAAATCTGATGGTACTTTTCTGTGTTCATATTTCCAATAATTTTGACAAGATCCCCAACACCACTGGCTGAAATGCAGCACCAAACCAGAGCCTCCACTGTGTTTTACAGATGGATGTGGACACTCACTTGGTTCTAATCCAGCTAGGGTCTTTTTGTGTGCAGTTTATATCTTCTCCTTGTGTCTGGGTTGGTTCTCTCCGGGTTCCTCCCATTGTCTCAAAACATGCATGCTAAATGATGCTAAATTGGCCGTAGAAATTATAAAATGGTCGTCTGTCTCTCTGTGTCAGAGAGAGATGGTAACATATCCAGGGTGTACCCCACCTCTTATCCTATTATAGCAGGGACAGGTTCCAGTGCCTCCATGACCCTGAAATGGATAGGTGGAAGAAAATGAATGGATGGCAGATTTGATGGCACAGCTTGTGGTGGTTGCAGAAATAGTTCGGTATGGACTAAAGGGTAGCTCACCTCCCATATATCAAAATATTACTCAGATTACTCACAGAAGGTAGGTGAAATCCCTGGAAATGGTGGGTGAAATGATGGATCCAGACATTTCAGGGGGTTGGGTTTGCCGTGTAAAGTGATTCCACTTGATTGCACTGTGAAGGATTGGAGTTTTGGGGCGATAGAGACTGAGCAAGGTTAGGGATGTGAAGGGAGTTGCTTATTTATGTAATTACATATGGCGGGGTCAGGAGTTTTAAAGGAAGGAGGTGAATGCCTTCTAGGCATCGCCGTGGTGACTGGAGCATATGAAGTGGTCTGACTGCTCAATCAGGTCACGTGAAGTCGGTCAGGAGTTCCACAGACGTTTCCCATGATGGTTGGCCTAATCTACCAGACGTGGTCCTCCCTGGGGGCATGCACCCTTTGCAGCATGAGACACAACTCCACACATGCTCACTTCAAGCCATCATCTTTTTTTTTTCTTTTGGGGGGGTACTTTATGGCTTCTCTTTATATATCATACTCAAAAGTGACTTAACCTGAACACATTTTAATGATTGAATAAAACAAGTAAATAAATTCTGAGTCTGGGTGTTCAGTTCAGTACTGAAGATATCTGGGCCACACCGCGTTTCCTCTAATGACTCATAAACACATTAGCCTGACATTTATGTGGAATAGAGCGTACTGAGGGAGTTTGTGTGCCAGAGAGACAGACTCAAGAATCTAATTGCTTTTAATGCAACTACTCTGACTTTCAATGAGGATGCTCTGCTTGACGGGTCCAGTGATGACATAAATGGACAGTAAAACTATATTTGTCAAACCATATTCCCTAAGCTATCACCAACATTATATATATGACCCATTTTCCAGTTGTAGCGCAGAGTATTCAAATCAGAGCCTTTTTGAGTGCATATGTGTGTGTGTTTATTTTGTGCATGCTATTTTGCATCATTCTACCTAATATGCAAAAACTTCATAGCAATTGGAGCTGAATAACAAAGACTCTTTCTGGTTTGATCATTGGAGGGGATTTATCCAGATTCCCCCCTTACTAAACATTCCCTATTTCCTGTTTGCTATTTCTCAATCACCACCAGACAAAAATGTTCCCAAAAAAAAATCCAATCCAAAGAGGATTTTTCACTTTCTTTTCTACTGCAAAAGCTGAAACTGGCACACATGTCCAGGAGTTAAGCTTTAAAACACATGGTTAGGTCATTAGAACACTTTGTGTCAGAGTGCAGAGAAAACAAACACTGTCTGGATGCCTGTACCCAAATGTCCCGTCTACCCCACATCTCACTGCACTAGACTGGATTGTGCTGGATCGAAGGGCTTCAACGGGTTGCATAATCTGCTGGCCCTGCTGATGAGCAGAAAAGGACTTTTTTTTGTTGTTGTTGTTGAGTTTCTCAGTGTCTGCTCAGGCCTTTTTAACCATTACTTTGTTGGAAGATGGATAAGCACACTTAGAGTGAAAAAGAAGAGCAAAGACACAGAGCTACAGAGTCACTACAATCATGACGTTTTGTATGCATTAGTAGTAAAGATTATTAGTTAAACTGAGTCTCATTCCATACGAAACAGGAGGGAATTTTGGCCTTTAACCTCATGGTGAAAGAAGCAGCATTAGGAAAATTGACTGTGTTATGGCTGGAAAATGGCACTTTGTTCAGGACAGATCACTGAGATGGAAACATTTGTCTAAAAGAGACACCTATGAATAAACAAATGAATGAATACATTAAAACATCTGTTCGTGTTTGACCACTGGAGTAATGCACACAGGAAGCGGGACCCCCTCCTTCTCTGTGGAGGCAGGAATGCTATAATTGAAACCACGTGTGTTGTAGAAACAGACTCTGCCAATATATCTCTTTCTGTATTCTTCACCCCCCTGTTTCCTAACCTGATGGCTCTTCTTGCTTATGCTCTCATCCAAAAGTGAAAATAATCTGAAGTGCTCAGAGAGAATAAAATGCTGTCTCCAAGTGTTTTGTGAGGCCGTGTAGCTCATTGGATAAATAGATGAATCCCAGTTTTGGACACATTGGAAAGGTGGGCATTTCCGGCACACAGCAGCACTCTCCATGAGCTTTTCTATCGTCCCCTGAAGATTTTCTGTCCGTGTAATACCTTTAACTCATCATGATTGGTTCAAAACTTTGTACCCCCCTTTCTTATAATTTAAAAAAAAAAATGGTTCTTTGGACATTGGCTGCTTTTTCATTCATTTTCAGTCCAGTACCTGATCATTTTTCAGATGAAATTTTAGTAGCATCTGGGATACTGGAGGTGTTTAAATCTCAATTTAAACGTTGATGTGGTGTCTTTAATTGTTTAAATCTCATTTAATGCCAGGCCAGGATATGTCCTTGACATACTAGTCAATCTTACTTGTCAACCTCAAAAGTAACTAGAAATGACTTTACGTTTAAAGTAATGGGGAAAGTACTGCCGTTAGATGATTTAAAAAAGATCCTGAATAATGTCAATCTTGGTCACAATTTAAAGTAAATATAATTACATAAAATTAAGAACATACAATAAAGTAGTAAGATTTTGTCCGTCCATTAATTCTCTTCCGCTTATCCTTCTCAGGATCGCAGGGGGGCTGGAGCCTATCCCAGCTGTCTTAGGGCGAGAGGCAGGGTACACCCTGGACAGGTCGCCAGTCTGTCACAGGGCTAACACATAGAGGCAGACAACCATTCGCACTCACATTCACACCTATGGGCAATTTAGAGCTACCAGTTAACCTAACCTCATTAACTGCATGTCTTTGGAATGTGGGAGGAACCTAGAGTACCCAGAGAGAACCCACAAAAACAATCACACGGGGAGAACATGCAAACTCCACACAAAAAGACCCTGACCTGATGATGGAATTAAACTTAGGACCTTCTTGCTGTGAAGCAACAGTGCTAACCACCGTGCCATCCAGTGAGATTTTGTCTGATATGTAAATGCTATTTCAAACACTTTACATTTTTTGATTAAATGTAACTATTTTAAATATTTTGCTTCCAACAAGACCGATTTTCTTGTGTGAAGATCTTTCAGAGTTTTTCTTTGGACATTGGCTCCTTTTTCACTAATTTTCAGTGCAAAAGGTTACCTGACCATTTTCATGATGGAGGATTGTTATTTATGTATTTTAAGCCACTTAACACTGACTTATGGCTCATGAACCAGTGCTGTGTCTACACATAACAGACATCTCAGCAAAGAAAACATTTTAAATTGTATCTTTAGGCACTAACAGCCTGTTCACTCATTATTCATTCCCACTTCTTTAGTTGAATTTGCAAAAGAAAGCCAAGGATAACACAGTTTGACAGACATAAAATCATGTTTTTGAGAGATGCATCTGGATCTTCAGTTGGTCCATCTACGATTCACTGAAGCCTCATCAGAAATGGTCTGAGAGGAAGGCTGGCTGTCAAGAAGTCATTCTTAAGGAAGGGAAACAGGGGGAAAAGACTGAGATATGTTAAACTGCACAAGAAGTGGACTGAAAATCAGCAGCAACATGTCTTATGGATTGATGACTTTTAGGTTCAAATCATTGTAGAGGAGGTCAGGAGATAGGTGGAACAGTGAGTGTAAAACATGGTGGAGACTGTCATGGTTTGGGGCAGCATTTCACCTAGAGAGTGTCTAAACAGCCTAAGAGAGTTCAGGCAGTGTTGAAAAATAAAGGTGGTCATACCAAACATGGACTTCCAAGCTCATTAGAACTGTACAGTTTGTCTGCTTGTATGTGTTTGTCTTGTATACTGTATTTCCATGTATGCTTATATACATGCTACACCTTTTCCCCATTTTCCTAGGAATATATAAAGAAATGACCGTTAGTTCTGCGCAAAAATAATATTTACTATAAACCCGAGTTTAAAAAAGTATCCTATTATATTAATCGTGGAATAAAAGTAACTTCAGTACCAATACATTTCCAGCAATAATTTTTATGCCTAAAATGAAAACAACTTTTAAAAAAAAGCATCACAAATTCCAATTTTTGCCAAATGTAACCGAATATTTTCCGCATAATTTAATTTAAAAAATAAAGTATTAGTATATATTTGGTAACCGTTGCGCTCTATAGTCACGTGAGGGGCTGCTTGGTGATGAAAGCTGACTCGCAACACGGGCTGTGCAGCGGAGCCGGGATGCGATTAACACCTTGGATCTTTCCGTCTGCGCAATCATACGACAACTACTTCCCGGCTGCGAATTCCAAAATAAAACTCACTCCTTGATTAACCCTGTGCCTCACCTGTGCTCGAGCATGATTTGTTTATTTTGAAGTCAAAATAACAGTACTTCCGGTGCTTGCATTCGCGAGCCGACCAACTTGACCCAGCCGTGTGAAAGGCTCTCCTGATACTACTGGAGTGAAGGCGTATTTGGAGGGATAGCGATAACACGCTCAGCCGGCAGTGTGGGCTAAAAGACGAGCAGCTGCCGCCGCCGCTGCATCACGGACACACCGCTCAGTGACCGGCGGACTGACGGAGGCCCGGGGGGAGCCGGAGAGGCGTTAATGGCAACAACATTTCCTAAAAGAACACCCTACCCGTGAGACAACCCGTGTGCCAAATGCGTCCTGGAAAATAGGACGCGCGTTTGCAGTAAATTAGACGTGGGCTCGCACGGCGGAAGTTTCTGCGATCGATTTTTTGGGGGAGATCTTGGTTTATTGGCTGCAGTCATGGACGAGGACAACCAAGGTATGATTCATTCAGCGCGTTTCATTCCCGTGATTTGTTGCCATTTCCCTGATCAGAAGACGTGCGCCTCTGCCTCCTCAGTTTGATGATGATGATAATAATAATAATAATAATAATAGTAGTAATAATAATGATAATGCATTTAGACCTGTTTTGCCCTCAATTTCAGTAATCTAGGACTCTAAATGGAG
>VVHJ01012819.1:6864-17825 GCA_015107715.1 Tylochromis polylepis
TAGCCTTTATAATAAAAAAAAAAAAAAAGGATATTAAAGCGCCATGTGGATATTTATATTCAGCACCCTGTGCAATACATAAATCATGCCATAAATTTAAAAAGAATTACTATGTGCCGGCTTTGGATATCTGAGTAATTTGCATAGAAAATAATGTCCTCTCAGTTGCACGGACAGTACCGAGGCCGATGATCAGTTTGTCTTCTGATAGGTAAAGGACCAGAACTCGGGAACATCTGTGTTTTGTGCTCCTCTCATTTATCACAGTGATGCATTTATCACATATACACACTCACAGCTCCTCTACTCAAAATATCCCTCTGATAGCTTCACGCCGTCCCCTCTTTTCCAGCCTTCTATCCACTCTCTGTCTCTTGTTCGGACCACAAAGCTCATTTGCTGAGGTTCTCAAAGCCCCACTGGACTCCAGGCATAAAGTCAGATGCTTCTCCCCCAACCAGCTCCCTGCTTCATTACAGTGATTACCACAAGAAGTCATACATTACCTGGAAGCCACATGGCAGATACTGTTCCACAGAGACTACCTCCCCCCACTCTCTTTTTCTCTCCCTCTTCCCTCCTTGTCCCCCTTTCTTTCTCTCCAGAGATTAAATCACCACTCCCATCCCTCTATGTCAAAGTACTAAAAAGGCCACAGACTGCTGCTGTGGAAAGTCTAAAGCCACGACTAATGCACGACCACTAAGCAGTTAATGTGTTCATTACATGTCTGTGTCATGTTTCAATGAGCTACCCTGAGTCTTTATTCATTATTTATTTTATTTCACTACAGCCTAAACAACAGTTTGATAAGTTCTAGTCTGTGGACATTTTCTTCCAGCATGACTCACATCTGAAATCAGATGTTGTCACATTCATGCAGCGCACACTGCAGCACAAAATTGAATAAACACGAGAGAGAAATATATATTGCGTGTGAATTTTTCTGCAGTCTTAGGAGCATTAAAAGAATCAATTTAAAGCCAAAAATACTACAACTTTAACAGAATGGTCTACAAGATCCCGCTAAGAAGCTATCCATTAGAGACTGTGAGTGACCTGTGATTCAAGTGCATCTTGCCTCATGATCAGTCTATCAGACTAAGGCATTTAAAATTCATGAAACATATGGCATTTGAATTTTGAAACAGCACTTTTCAGATGCCAAATGATTTATTTGCACTTTTTTAAATTTCAGATTGGAGTAAGGAAACCAAAGATCAGAAATCAATCAAGCCAAAGGTCTCCCTAAATTTTCAGCTTTGACGAATATCGGCTGCTTATGAAATGTTTTCCATTCAGCATGTCAGCAGAAATAAATTAAAGAATTTTAAGCTCGTGTTTTTGACAGATTAGCCACATGGCTATTTGGATTGCAAAGCCAGTCTAACAGTTAGTCCGCCATTGGTCCATCATTCTGGAATATTTCATGAATTGCAGTGAAATTCGGAATAGCCATTGGATGAGCTCGGAGAATGAATCGTAATGACTTTGCTGATCCAGATTTGTCCTTTAGTGCCCGGTTAAGATTGACTTTTTTTTTTTCTTTTAAGTAAAACAGCAACTGTTAAAAAAATTCATTAAGCAGCCACTGGATGGATAGCCATGCTTACATTACGCACCCCCTCTGTTAGGGTACCTGGGGCTGGTGATCCAGTGGTTATGGTTTAGGTCAGTGGTTCCCAAACTTTTTTTTTGCTAGGCCCCCCCCCCTTTGTTTTACAGAAACATATTTTGTTTTCAAACTCCATTGCAGTTTATTTCACACCTCAAACCTTTTGTAAACAATTAAACAAATAAAAGTAAACTGCAATAAATTACAGGTAGCAATAAAATAAACTACTACTTCTTTTAAATAACAGAAAAGCAATCCATCAGGGGAAACAAATTATCTCGGGGATACCTACCTTGGCACCACCGTTGTGCAGGTGAAGGCAAAGGCAAGATATGCTTCATCATATTTTCTAGTCATATTTGGCGATGCTTCATCTTCTGCTTTGCGTTTGTGTGGGAGCCCCGTCAAAAACCTGTCCGTTATGCTAGCAGTATCCAAGCATTCTTTTTTTTTTTATTCATACCGCGCCCCCCACTTTGGGAACCACTGGTTTAGGTTATCTTTATTCTGTGATTTAGTGTTTCTATTATTTAGTTTTTGTACTTCGAGTTCCCCTAGTTGTATTTAGTATTTCTAGTGTGCGTGTTCCCGTTACTTCCTGTTTTACTTTGGTAGTCTCCAGTCTGTGTGCGTCATGTTCTGTTTTGCGTCTCCCCTGTGTAATTAGTGCCAGCTGTGTTTTCCTCCTGGTCCTCATTCCCTCGTTTACCTCTTGTATTTATTGTCTGTGTTTTCCTCTGCTCACTTTCGCGATCTCCATCATTCCATGCTGTGTGTTCTGCCTGTCTGCCTGTTTAAGAGTCGTTAATATTTCTGGTCTAGTTCGTTTCCTGTTTTTTTTTTTTGCCGTCCAGCAATAAAGCTGAGTTGTGAGTTTACTTTTGCCTCCTGGAGTCTGTATGTTGGGTCCTCCATTCCTGCCTGCCGCACACAAGACCTTGACACTCTCAGGATGAATCGTCTTGCCCGAATTCTCTGAATGCCCGACTTTTGATTTTTTGCTGTCACTGGCTGTCAGATCAAATACATGCATAAATAATGACGCTGATACTAATTGCATCTGTTCTTTGTGTTGTTTGCCATGCTAGCACAGTGAAAAAGGACAACAAAAAATATATATATATAAAAAAACTTCTGATGAATTATTTAACCCCAAGTTGGAACATTGCCACAAACGTTTATTTCAATAACCATACTTTTGGCTTGTGTAACACGTGCAGCACAACTATATCAACTCTATATTGATGAGAAAATGTACTAGCCAATGTCTGTACATAGCAGCAATGTGCATCCATAAACTCACATGATGGTTACCAATTAAGACACGGAGATAATCAATGGTTTGACTGCCAAAATCTGTGATGCAGATCATAGAGCATCTCTTTTCATTATTTTCTAACATAAACCCATTATTATCTTAGCACAGATGTCCTCCCATGTTTAAATAGAGCCATTACAAAACATGTAATGAAGGAGCCATGTCTTTGACTTCCAAAAGCAATTACTTCAACAGATAGATGAAAGTATGTAAGACCATTAAAGATGCTGTTGGTAAAAATGCGGCTTTTATCTACTGGAGCATGCCTAGATTTGATTTGCATTTATTTATTTTTCCAGCTAGATCTCGTCTTCTCTCCTTTGACCTCACCTAACACATTCAGATGAAAGTTGGTGTTTGCTTTTTTGTAAAAGGTAATATGTACAGCTCTCTATACATTTTCCAGCACCCTGGGAGGACAGTGCATTATATTACAGTTGTTACAAACATGCCCCTAGACGGGTCGTAACACAGTAAATATATCTTCAAATATAAAACTGTGATTCTGAAAAGACTTGATGTATCCTCTGTTTAGCGTGCCATACAGCAGCTAAAATGGTGCAAAGTCTCAGCAGGGTATCCTACGCTGAGTTAAAAAGAACAAGCCTCATTCATTTACAAACATTCATAACCCAATCAGATCCCTAGCGCTGCTGCTTTCTGTAAATGGTGCAAATCATATTTTTGGGAACCTCGGAGGATTCAAGCAACAGATGATTCTTCTCTCAATGGGAGATCTGTTTGTGTCTCACTGCCAGCTAATCATTGATTACCGTAGACTATGAAGGGGGAAAATCTCTCCTTACACATGTAAATATTGAAAAAGGATCTCCTTGTTTTCACTGTGTGGCTTTGTAATACTAAAGTTATTAAAACCTCCACAATGTAACCATTAGCTTTTTTAAAAAAAAATTTTATTTCCCACAATGATCCTGCATGCACATTTACAAGGTTGTGCACGTATGTTTTTAGGGCTTCTGTTGTATCCAAAGGCATAAATATACGAATGCAGTAGAAATCACACCAGCGTGGTCAAGGCTGGGCTTTCCAGTGATAACAGAACCAGGATCAAAGAGAAAACTGGAGTCCCCACAGAGTGCGATTTAAATGTTGTATCTTGTATGTGAACGATGCAACCGCTTTTCTCTTCCATCCAACCCACGTCCTTCCCCTGAGCTTGTATTGCATTTTACTGTTTCCCTTATACCTTCCATCTCCTTTCATCCTATCCTTTCCCTTCCTCGTCCTCGCTGTCTTTATTTTCTCCCTCCTCTGTCTGGCAGTGTTAAACAGCTCCTCTCAGTGCTGTCCGGTGATCCCCACAGGCTGGACATTTGGCACCTCTGAATCAGACAGTATGTCTATGAATGGTGAGTCCAGGGCAGAGAGGTGGTGTGTCTTTCGGCCCTGCGCTCATCCGCCAAATACTCCCATAATGCCTGGCTTCAGTCCGCTGCACCTGTTTCCTCTGCCTTTCACAGCGAACAAGGCCAAATCTGGACGGCACAGCACACACTGAGAACCTATTAACATGTCGGCAGGTAGGGTTTGACTGCGTGCCTTTGTGTGCGTATCCATGTGGACATGAGGACAGGCACATCAATGAGTGTGGAAATGAGTCAGTGCAAAGTGAGTGTGTGTTTTGTGAGTGTCAGCACAAGGACAAAGCAGCAGCAGTGCAGGAAAGGTGATCACTTAGTGTGTTTGTGTGCTTGCTGTTGCCAAAAAGAGACAGGCAGCAAGGACTAATGGATGCACACCGTGCTGCGGCTTTAAGGATAAATGACTTATCTGGTTTTTATTGACATCAAATACATGTTACATGTTCACAATTAAACATCCAGAAAGTAGTTAAAACTTGCCCAAATCTAACAAGTAAACTGACGTATAAATATCGCCAACTTATAATTCACAATCATAGACTGTATTTAAAAGACGCAAGAGCCATCTTTGTGGCCATATTTGGAGGCAACAGTGGAGTTACTAAGTTATTAGTAAGGCTAAACTTTATGGCTACATCATACAGACACAATTCCTGCTAACTATGATTAGAAGATATTAAAATTTCACTCACCAAAACTGGAGCACAGACTTCTTGGACGGACCAATATCACTTGTGAGATAACTGCATTTAAATAAATGATCGAACAGCCACCAATCTCACAAACAGAGGGTTAGGGTTAGGTGGTCACGGTCGCCAATTTTAGGAACACTGAACATAGAATTGTTTTATTTAAAAAAAAAAAATTTCATCAGAGCACGCCCACAATTTGCTACCGCATACCTTTCATTCATAAAAATGAAGCTGAAAATAAAGACACTCGCCTATCTGATAACATATGCAGATTACAAATTGTGCTTCAAATAATAAAGAGCTGCAGGTTACACAGCACAACAAACCTGTTCAGCATTTCAATAACGGTGCCAAACTGTTCAAGGACACATTTCCACTGGCATTATGTGGAAAATATGCCGCTCTGACTTTTAAAAAAAATCCTGTTTTATCGTCTGTTTTTGTTCAGTTCCTCTTGCCAATGTCGCTCACTGTCCATCCATGTTATTCTCCAAATTTTAGAATATCTAGGTTGGTAAATATATTTACACACTCAACGATGCTTCCTTCAGCTGTTACTGTGCTCTAGGCAATGAGCTGAACAAGCAGCAGTGAGCTGTGCGTCATGTCTCCTTAGGATAGCATTGTGGGTGAACACATTTGATAGCTGTCAGACATGGAACAAGTGATAAAAACAGCACATCAACCTACTTGAAGAGCCAGAAGGGAGGTAGGTGACATACAGCATAATACAGCAGATGTAATAATTAGGATCTGGCATTTAGGAGTGACAGGGGAGAGAGAACTGGAGTATTGCTGATAGTGTTTAAGGTTGTTTTTTTTTCTTTTTCTTCAAAATAATATTTCAGACCATTTTACGTTTGCTAACTACCCAAACTTACTTCAAAGCCTAAACACCTGGTACTTCAAGCAAATGTCTACAAGAGTGCAAAGTGGCTCCAGTGAACTTGGATGTTGAATATACATGAGTGAGTGCTGAATTTTATTATTCTCATGCATGTCTTTTATTTCATAGCATACTTTAGTGGTCTTCTTCCAGGCCATAGCCAATTACTTATTATAAGAACACTGAGATCCATTTAGTTTAGTTCATTCATACACATCAAATACAAAATGTGTTCAAATATTAGAAATATCAAACAGCACACAGGCACATCACGCCTGTCTATCTGCTGTATGCTCATTGATCACAAGCCTAATGGCTTCTGGGTCGGATTTTGCATTTTATACTCCAAGATGAAAGTCTAAATGATGTGTTAAAGCCCTCTTCACACTTCCGGGAATTAAATTGTGGTAAAGAAATTCAAATCAGGGGTACCAACCCAAATACGTCTGTAGCATTTAGTATCAAAGGTTTTTTTTTCTCATTCTTGCTCATACTGCCATGCTCATGTTAGGTTTGTATTTTGGTCAGCTGTCCTCTGAGTTTAAACAATACTGTAGATAGGAAAAGCATGGGATTTATCTGAGGTACTGACGAGTTTAATATATTTTGTTAAATGAAAAAAAAATTATCCATGGGTGTATCTACAGGGGGGCAAAGGGGGGGGGGACTGCCCTCTTGCTGTAGAGCCATGCCCCCTTAGCTGCATAAACACATACAAAAAATTTTTTGTCTCATTTATACCTAAATAGTTTCTTTGTTTTCATAGAAGAGTAGTTCTAGAATAGTTTTAAAGTATTTTGTGGATATTTTGTTGGCTCCATTTACATATAGGGGATTTTCACATACCTCACTGAAGAGGTATGTGCCACCCTGGCTAGACCTCTTGCCCCTCCTTTGCCCCCCCATGTAACATTTTCTAATTCTCTATATATCCTAAGTTATTGTATAAACCCCCAGTATTAGCCACCCACAGGTGGATGTAATTCAGGTGGTAGAGAGCTGCAGGGCTGGAAGTCCAATCCCCAGTGTCTCTGGTCTCTGTGCTAAAGTTTCCTGTCTCAAAACACTGAACCCCCCCCCAGTGTATTAACTGGTTTGCTAGCTGACTGAATGAAACCTGCAGTCCTACCTCTTGCCCTGTGACAGCATGAAAAAGCTCCAGACACGTTGTTCCCAGAGCCAGATCAGAACTAAATATGCTGAGCGTTTTCCCTGGAATCATCAACAGAAGCACCCGAAACTGATATCTGATTACTAAGGACTGACTTTTAAAGGAGTGTAAAAAATACTATGTCAATGTGATTGCTGTTAGAGTTGCACTGAAATATGATCTGGTAATTATCTCCTCTTGCTTAAAGTGTGTTATAGTTGTATTTGTGTCATTATGTATTATGCACTGTCTTCCTGACTAGGTGTTTCTTGAAAAACATATTTCATTTTAATGAGAAAAATGACGAGAATAAATTAAAAATCGTGTTTATTTGGAAAGCTATGGAAGGCTCATATTTCTAGATTTTGCAGAAGTAAAATTTTCATGAAACCTGAAAAATGCAAAGCTTTACCTTAAATGTGACCCTCAAATGAATAATACATTTTGCTAAATGATGCATGGCCACACAGATCACTGGTTTCATGTGCTTTTTATAGCAAATATTCATATTCACAAGAAATCAAATGAATGATTTTAAAAGCAGCAGTGGTAACTGGAGACCTGCCATAATAAATTAACACAAGTCCATTTTTCTATGACTGTTGGCTGACTAACATCTATGTCTGTTCAATAAGCTGCTGTTGCTGTGTGATGTTAAGACTGGAACTCCATGTACTCTTTAAACACGTGTGTACTACACACACACACACACACACACACACGTATATACACACAGCTCAGCCTACGTCATGTGCCAATAATGTCCACATCCAAGCACGCCCACAGAGACACGTCACACATGCATGATGAACAATGCAAAGCACTTATACAGCCTGTCGGTGCAGGAGAAAGACACCAACTCTAACAAATGACGTTTTGTGCCGTGCCATACTGCTCTATGATTCATCACTGGGGGAATCAGCTGTGTATGCAGGCGGCCATAGAACTATCTGTGTGTATGTGTGCGTGCTTGTGTGTGAGTAAGGCAACTGCCATTTGGGAGATTGATGGCAGGGGCAGGAGGGAGACAATGAGTTGTGTTGCAGATTTTTTTTTTTTTTTCACTCTCTGCTCTCTGTTTTCTGCCAGCTCCATCTCTCTTTTCTCTCGCTCTCCCCTCATCTTTCTTTCCACCGAAGCTGAAGCAAATAGTCAATTCCTTCACCTTCCTCTTCCCACCACCACCACCCCGTCTTTCCTCCCTCTCTCTTGCTCTTTCTCACTGTCATTCATCCATCTTGGTATTCAGCAACAAAGTTTATCACAGCCCCTCCCCTCCCCGAGCGAGTTAAAAAAAAACCCTTTATCTTGACTTTGAATGAGAACTTTCCACACAAAAGACATTAATCTCCTCATTATTATTATAGCCAATCCAATACTTGGATTCCCTCACTCTGAAATCTGAGTCGAGCTAAGCTGCAGCCCAGAAGCAAAGACAAAAAGACAGAGAGGGTGAGAAAAGAATGACTTTTCTTTTCGGGCTGCAATTAAAGTCCTGCCTCCTTTTACCAACTTAATTTAGCCTCCCCATTTAACCATGACCACACACAGTCACGGACACATGCGGTGTACATGCGGTACACTCACACACACATGCTGACACGATGACTGAGTTGGATGACTCACGTACTAGTGTGTTTCCCGGTGAAACAAAGCCTGTAATTTGGTCTCAGCTGGTAAAAAGCGCATTAAGGAAGAGAGTGCGATGCTTTGTCTCGTTGCACAGTTGGCACGCCAGCAGGCTGGAGTGAAAGATGGCTGCTCAGTAAGATGAGATGCACAGTATGATGAGAAAATGTGACAGAGCTATGGGTGCAGTTAGCCTAGAGGTCAGAGGGGGATATTTAAAACTGCAGTCAATGTTTGTGCCACATTACATTAGTAATATTAGGGCGAAATGACATTATAGGAAACATATTACTCATAATAATGAACCCAGAAAGAGCTGTTACATGACAGCTCTACAGATCCACCATCCACTGTAAACAGTTTCCAGATGCAACTCTTTTGACAAAAAATCTTTCTGTTATATCCACCATGCATTTCATAGCACATGGTTACCTGAGAAACTGGTGGAGACCAATACTGTGGTGGGTATAGCTAATTAGGCTTAGGCACTAAAAACTACTTGCTTAGGTTTAGGAAAACATATGGTATTTACTGTAATCGTAATTTGGGCCAAAGTGCACACCTTCACAACAGTAACGCTGAAAGAGATGGAAACGACCAGCCCATCTCTCTAATGCACCAACCCAGTATGTCGCACACTGCTCGACTGCCAATCTTAGCTATATATAAGCCTTTATAACAGCAATAAATGAAAAATGTAAAAAAGTCAAGAAAAGACGAGGGAAACGCCCTTCAAATATGTTCAAATATGAGTGTTGATGTGGCATAGTTTGTCCACCAGAGGGCATTCTGCTACTTCCTTGTTGTTAACACAGGTTTGGGACTCCACACACAGCAACCAGCTGATCCAAAGTGTAAATGAGTAAAATTAAGTACACATAACAAATTTTTAGGAAAATCTGTCCATGTTGTGTGCCTTAAAGGAAAAAAAATATTGGCTGGTATATCTAAATATTGTATTTTTAGTTCCCCATAATATTGGTATCATACGGCATGCCTCATATATACCAGTAATACTGTAGCTATGTGTTTGCTATTAGTTGCTTACCTGCTTACCACAGCTATTCCTTCACATTAAAGTTTCCCATAAATCACTTCTGTTGTGTATTGTAAGCTTTTTATTTACTGATTTAACATTTTTTGTGAGCTTTAGCTATATATTTTTTTCTGGTTTTGCTGCTGTTTTTTTAAAATTGCAGTGCATACTCTACATCATAGTCTTAAAAATCTATTGTTCGGGCTTGAGATGTAATTGACAAAACAGCATATTTACTTTTATGCCATGAGAATATGGATAGGGTTTGACTTTTGGCTTCCAAATACAAAGATGGCGATAGCCATAAAGCTAAAGCTGAGGCTTCAAAATTGGAATCCACAAACCAAACATTTTTTAAATATAATTTATGGTTCAGAATCATAAATAATCACAAATAAATATTACGTGAAAAAATTGGATGGATGGAATATCTATGTAGCATATATTAGCAATATTAGCAAGCCTAAGCTATAGGTCCTTTCAAACTAAAAGCCTCTAGCAACCAAGCAGGGGGTGATTTATGCATATGTGTGTTTGTTTATTTGGTGTTTAATAGCCTCTTAGTCCAGTTTTATTATTTATTGAGCTGAAATGCCAAACACTGATTAGCTTTGAGCTTTGGAGGGCACAAAACAATGAATGTGAAGATATCTTCTTGTTCTCTGAAAACCTCAGATGGATATTTTTCTCTTCATTTTCTGACATTTCATGGACTGGAGAATCAAATTTTCTTTTATTCATGATGAAGAGGATTGAGTTTGTTGCTGTCCTAATTTTGTGATGAAGCTTTTTAACTCATGCCCCATCCTCCATGGGATGAGATGGCTCTTATGGTTTATTTAATACCAGCTCATAATCATTACACATGGCACAGTACGGGTTTAGTTTTGTGGTTCCTTGTAGTGATGCCGCAGTTGTTGGCTCTTTTAAAGCTTGCTGCAAGGGTGGATTAGGTGGCGGGGAAGATGCTGTAATGCAAAACGGTACAGCATTGCAAAGCTTCACAGCCTTGTAGTGGAAAGCAGCATCAGTCAGATGCCATCACACATTCATGCATACATACATTAACTCCAGCCAAAGGTCTTGACAGCTGGATCAGCTCAGATCATTCCAGTGCCAGTGGCCCTGACTCTTACTTGGATCCCTCTTTTGTCTTGTTTTCCCGGCATCTGAAGGCTCGTTCGTTTCACAGAACATCACATCCTCCTCCAGTGTGTCTGTTCTGCTGTCATACACTGACTAAAAAGACTGAC